>JAGKTI010000466.1:0-13805 GCA_018397915.1 Birgus latro
ATGTATTCAGTATATACTGTATATGTATATATATACATATACAGTAAGACCTCACTATAACGGACTAATTGGGGCTCAGGCCAGTCTGAAATATGCAAAATTCCGATAAAAGCGACATCCGGACTTACCCCTGCTAATCCGACTTTTTCCGATATATCAGACATTAGTCCGGATTGCATCAGTGGTTTTCAGCACCATTGCAGCATTGTACTGTGTTATACCTTCGCTACATTAATCAAATGGTATAATAATACTGTACTGTGCACTGAAAAACATGTCTTTTACTTGTCTTATTGTGGTGAACATAGCTGAAGTTGTCAGGCAGTCCGGACTGCTTTCTGGCTTTATCGGACTTTTTCCAATATATAGGAGTTTAGTCCGGTAGCTCCTCGAGCCCGATAAAAGCGAATTCCAGTCTACTGAAGTCCGTTATATCGAGGTTTTACTGTATATATATATATATATATATATATATATACAGTATGTATATACTGTATATATACTGTATGTATATATGAGACACTGGAAACAAATATTACTGTCACTGGTTTATGAGAGCTCCAGTACCTTGAAATCAGGCACTGCACCTCTTCAGAAACACTACAGAAAAGAAAAGGATGGGTGGACAGCATCTATCTAGCTTTGAAGAAAGCATTTGACAGAGTACCACATCAAAGACTTATGGAAACTGTACCATCAAGGAGGAATCCAAGGCAAACTGTACTGTTGGATGCAAGATTCCCTCAGGAAAAGGGAAATGAGAACAGTACTAAGAGGAAACTACTCATCATGGAGGAAAGTGACTAGCAGAGTTCCACAGGGCTCAGCGTTGGCACCAATTATGTTTTTAATGTATATAGATGACATAGCTAGTAATAATGGAAATGAAAGCTACAGTAATCTCTCTACTTTCCAGACGACCACTATCCAGTTACCTCACTGTTCAGACATCATAGGCTGATGGTCGCCCCCCTCCCCCCAAAAAAAGATTTTTTCCGACTGCGTCAGTTTCAATTTCCCGTGTGCACTGACCAGCCCCCTTCCCACGCTCCCCCCCCTCCTGCTAGTTCTCTCTCAACTCCCGTGAAGAGTTGCCGGATCGTTTGCGGTATTTTCATTGTTGTTTAAATAATCATAATTCACAGTGCTAAGGATTAAGTGTAGTTAAACACTGGATTACTGGACATGCTTCACGAGCAATTATGACCACTGTAAAAACCTTACGAGGTGGGGGTAATATTCGTTAACAACCATCATGGACAAGTAAGTACACTGTCAACTGCTAAATATTTTCCATAATCACTTCTAAATCGCCACCCCGTGCGGGATTAAGGCGTCTGGCAATAGATACATAGATAGACTTCTAAATCCTCATTCTCTGGTTACATTTTATTTACTTCATGCTTTGTGTCCCATATTTGAGTGCACAGGCTGTGAAAGAGGTGATTTTCTCAGTGATTACCATGTCTCTTACATTCAGTATCTAGTCAACTGGTGAACATTTTTGCCCTACACACCTCTAAATCATAATTTTTCTGGTTACATTTTATTTACTTCATGCTTTGTGTCCCACATTTGAGTACATAGGCTGTGAAAAGGTGATTTTCTCAGTACTAATCATGTCTCCTCCTCACGTTCATTATGTAGCCAGCTGGCGAACACCCCTGCCCTACTCACCTCAAAAATCATCATTTTTGGGTTAAAATTCAATTAATTCATGCTTTGTGCCCATTATTTATGTGAATGGGGTCTTAAATAAGTGCTACGCATGTCCAGTAGGGAGGTAGGTAGGTGGTTTTCTGATTTAGGTTATGTTAGGTTAAGGTCAAGAATGACCTGTGCTGTTGGTGAACAATGAACATCTTTACCATACCTAACTCTTTTTCTGGTAACAATTTATTTATTTGATGCTTTGTATCCCATATTTTAGTGCATAAAATGTGAGAAATGATGATTTTCATAGTGATTGCCACGTCCGATACTTACTTACACTAAGCTGCCAAATCGTGAACACCTATGCCTTACTTACCTCAAATTCATAATTTTGGGGTTAAAATTCAATGATTTCATGTTTTGTGTTCATTATTTAATGCATACGATGTGAGAAAGGGTGATTTTCATAGTGATTTCCATGTCTGATACTCACCCTTGCTGGCAAGTTGTGAGCACCAATGACTTACTCACCTCTAAATCATCATTTTTTGGTTAAACTTCAATTAATTCATGCTTTGTGTGCATTATTTATGTGAAAGGGGACTTAAGTGCTATGCATGTCTAGTAGGGAGGTAGGTAAGTGGTTTTCTGATTTAGGTTAGGTTAGGTTAGGTTAGGGTCATGAATGACCAGTGCTGGAGCTTCATGGCCACTATCCGGACAAGACCACTTTCCAGTCATGCTTTTGGCTCTATTACGTCGGATAGTGGGAAGATTACTGTATTTAAATATGTTTGCGGATGATGCAAAAACACAAAGGAGAATTATTAACACAGATTCCTGAAAAGAACTACCAGAAGAATTAAATAAACTTCATGAATGGAGTAATAAATGGCAAATGGAATTCAATGTGGACAAGTGTCATGTTATCAAGTTTGGTAAAAGTAGGAAAAGACCAGATTGGGATTATAAGCTAGGAAGTAAAACCCTACACATATCAGAAAGAGAGAAGGACTTGGCTGTGATTATCAATAACACTATCTCCGGCTGACCACATAAATGAGAAGGTATGGAACATGTATACACTGCTTGCAAATATGAGAATAGCATTCACATACATAAATGAAGGCATGCTGAGGAAGATAACATCCGTCATCAGACCAGCCCTGGAGTATGCATCAGTAGTTTGGAATCCTCATCTCAAGAAACACACAGATAAGATGGAAAAAGTTCAAAGGGATGTTACAAGATGGGTACCAAGTTTAAGGGACCTAAGCTATGAAGAAAGACTAAAAAAATTGAATCTGCCAACACTACAGGAAAGAAGGAAAAGAAGAGACATGATTATGCTATATAAATGCATTTCAGGGAAGAAGAAAATAGACATAAATGAATGTATAACCTATGGGGAAGCATCAGCAAGAGGACACTGCAAAAAAATGCATAAAAAGAGAGATGATAAAGACGTAAGGAAATTTAGTTTCCCAAACAGGGCAACTGATCAGTGGAATGCACTACTAAATGAAAGAGTGTGTGGCAAAACAATTCATAAATTTAAGGAGATGTATGATAAAAATGGTTTAAGATACAGGAGAGTACGAGCTTGACTCATTCCTGTAAAGATGCAATTAGGTAAGAACACACACACACACACACACACACACACACACACACAAATGCAGGTTTTGGCCATAAAGATACAAGATACAGTGAAAAAAAGTTTCCATATGGTTGCATCATGATGGACGGAGGATTGTATACAACAACATCTGGTCGCGAAGGGGAATTTGCAGGCTTCTCTGAAGATGATGTAGATAACGGAAGTATTAAGCTGAACCAAACAAGAGTAGCAGGAGTAGAGAAAATGGCAGAGAGGAATGTCCAGGAGTTAAAAAAGGTATGGGAAGTAATTAGAGAGTTGCAGGAACGGACCTTAGAGCAAGAGACAGATCAGAGTCCTGCAGAGTAAGCTGGAAAAAGTCTGCACACGTAGTGAAGAACAAGAAAAAGAAGTCACAGAATTAAAGGTGAGTAATGAATCTGCATCAAATGAAATAAAACAGCTCAAGAGGGAGAATAAGAGGTTGGAAGAAGAAAGGGACAGAATGAAAAGTAATTTAGATGAGTACAAATCAAAATCAAGGATGCAAGATGAGCATTTTGAGGAAATCAAGGAGTAACATAAGGGGTGGAAGAAAATTCAAGAGGAAGGAAATGTAAATTTGAAAAAGATTATAGAACAAAGCAAGGAAAAGGTGGAGAAGGAAGTGGTTAGGGTACTGAGAAGTAGAGAATCTTTGGTCAGGCATGTAGCAGATAAGAAAAAATGTGTTATAATTTCAGGTGTTAAAGAAAAATGTATGACAGTAAGATCCGAAAGAAAAAGAGAAGAACTGAGCAAGGTTAAAGAGATAATTTCAGTAGGTATGGAGAATAACGATGAAGCTCAAGAAGAGACTGAAGAAGTGTTTAGGTTAAGATGAAGCTCAAGAAGAGACTGAAGAAGTGTTTAGGTTAAGAAAGTATGAGAAAGGAGGAGCGAGGCCATTGAAGGTAAAGTTTAAGTCCCAGGTAATGGTCAATGAAATCATCAAGAGAACATGGAAATTATCGGACAAAGTGGGGTTAAAAAATGTCTGGATAAGGAGAGGTGCAAATGAGGAAGAAAGAGCTAAAATAAAGGAGTTAGTAAGGGAAGCAAAGGTAAAAAACGAACAGAGAACAGAGGAAGAGAAGGCAGTGTTCTATTGGAGTGTTATGGATCAGAAATTGAGAAAGTGGCACCAACGGAGGGAAGGAGAGAAGAGAGTATAAAAAACAATGTAAAAAGTTTGAAAGTGGATTATACAAATACTGATGGTTTAATATCGGCAAGGTTAGAAATCAATTTTTAAACATGAACCTGATGTTATGTGCTTTGTCGAGACTACATTGAAAGAAGAAACTGATATTCATATGGGAGATGGTAAATACAAATTGTGAAGAAGAGATAGAAAAGAAAAAACGGGAGGAGGAGTGATGATAGCAGTGAAGGACAACATAAATGTAGATACTGTGGAAATGGGAGAGGGTTAGGGCTGAAGTGATAAATATGAAATTAGAAACTGGGGAGAATGGTAAGAGAGAGATGGCAGTGGTATATGTTCCCCCTAAGACAAGAGCATGGAATGATGCCAGGAGATGTTGTCAGACATGGTTAGTTATCTACAGAAAGTGACTGAGAAAAGCAACAATATAATTCTAATGGGTGATTTTAATTGTAAAGAGATGAACTGGGAGGAATGGGACTCAGGAGGCAGTGAAGATTCGTGGGGTATTAAATTGTTAAATACAGCAATGAATAATGTAATGATGCAGTGGTTCAAAGAAGAGACACGATTCCGAGGTGATGACACACCAGCAAGATTCGATTTACTACTAACCAAACAACCTGATGTAATTGAATCTTTGAAATATCTGTGCCCTGTAGGAAAAAGTGATCTTGTGGTCACTGAGTTTCAGATGATAGTATTGACTGATTGATTATATTAAAAGATCTGGCAGCGCAACTGCCAGGGTCATACGCTGCTGGCCAACAAGCTAAAAGACGCAGCAAATAAAAAGTGAACACTCAAAACAAAGTTAATAACTGTTATATGAAATAAAACCTTAAAAAGAGTAAAAGAATAGATAATAAAATAGTAATCACTTATAAAGGTGGAAGGAGGCCAGCCTCTGAAGAAAACTAAAAACATCAGTAAAATTGCTAGAGGCTCCACCAAGCATCAAAGAGAGACAGTAGGCACCATCTGTCCCTCTATGACTATGGAGGAATCTGTGACGTAGGTACTCTAAACCTGGACAACCGACCAGCAAGTGTCGGACAGTAAGGGGAACAAGGCAATCATCACAGTACGGCTGAGTCTCACCACTCATCAGGAACCCATGTGTAAGCCAAGAGTGACAAATGCAAAGCCTAGCAAGAACCACCTCCAAATGCCGTGACATGGAAGGGAGAACCCGTGGCACAACCACTCTCAGAAAGATTTCTTTTAGTTTATTATGAGCAACACCATCCCAGTGTCTCTGCCAACATGTATAAATTCTGGACTCAAGTATGATGTTATATCAAAAGCAGGAAGCGGGTAGTTGGTTGGGGGCTGTTGAGAAGCTGCAGCTTTAGCTAATGTATCTGCCCTCTCATTGCCCATCACCCCAACATGTGTGGGAACCCAGAAGAAATCCACTCTCTTCCCCCGATGACAAATGAGGAACAGCCACTCCAAAATAGCTAAGACCAGAGGATGGGAATAGTTAAAAGAGTCCAGGGCCAAAAGCACCCCTTAAGAGTCACTAAAAATAGTAAAATAAGTGTCATGGTGGACAAACACCAACTTCAGGGCTAAAACGATAACTGACAACTCCGCAGTAAAAACTGAGGCAGCCAAAGGAAGACTACCTCCACAGCTAAAATTGGGAAATACAACTCCAAAACCAACACCAGAGGCGGATTTAGAGCCATCAGTATACACAGGCACAGAACCATCATGACTACAAGAATGTTCTAAAAATAACTGTAAAAGACACTGAGGAGCGACAGAATCCTTTGAGCCTGCCAAAGACCTGCAAAAAGTTACCATGGGCAAGATCCGTGGCGCAACCCTCGGGATCCGAACCGGAGTAACAGGTACCAGTACTGCAGACAAACCAAACTCCTCCATGGTCCTGAACCCTACAGCCAAATGGACGAGGCATGTGAGGATGCCTACGATAATACAAAAAACAAGACTGTTTCATCACACACTCACAGACAAGTGAGTCTGGAAGGCGACGAATCCGAAGCCAGCACTACGCTGCAACAGACTGACACAGGAGACCTAAGGGAGGCACACCAGCCTCCACCAACAGGCTGGGAATCGGAGATAACCGAAAAGCCCCAAAGCCTGAAACAGATGCAAGATTGTTCTCCGATCAGTTATGCAAGTCTGTTTGCTGATGATGCAAAGATCCTGAGGAAGACAGGGGTTGAAGAGGACTGTAAAATGCTGCAGGAGGATCTGGATAGGATACATGATTGGAGCTGGATGTGGGAAACAAAATTCAATGCAAAAAAATGTGAAGTATTGGAAATGGGTAAAAGTACCAAGAGATCATCAATGAATTATCTGATGGGTAATGAACCAATTTCAAAAGCAAAAGAAGAGAAAGATTTGGGAGTGCTGGTCCAGGATAATTTGTCATTGGAAAAACATATTAACGAGATAGTTAGAAAGACATATAAACTCTTGACCAACATAAGAGTAGCATTTCATTACATGGATGAGGAGATGATGAAAAAATTGATAGTGGCCATGATCCACCCCAGATCAGAATATGCAGCAGTAGTGTGGTCCCCACACAAAAAGAAAGATATAAACATGATTGAGAGAATACAAAGAACAGCAACCAAGATGGTCCCCAGTCTGGCAGATCTGTCGTACAGAGAGAGGCTGGAAAGGCTAGATTTGCCTTCCCTAGAGGACAACATGGCTGCAGTGTTCAGGACCAAGATGGGAGTAGGCAAAATTGACAGAGAAGATCTGTTTGGGTGGGATGAGAGAGTTACAAGAGGGCACAGAATGAAACTAAAGAAGCCAAGCTGCTTGAAGGATATCAAGAAATATAGTTTTCCATATAGATGCACAGACCTGTCGAACAGTCTGGACAAAGAGATCGTCCAGTCGAAAAAGTTAAACGAGTTTAAAGCAAAGTTTGACTTATCGAGAAACAAAGATGGGACCCCACGAGCGTAGCTCACTTCCTGTATATCACAATTAGGTAAATACACACACACACACACAAGCTGCTGACAGAGGAACAGTTCCGAGCTGACTGTGGGGAAATACTGTAACGTTAAAACAGTGGCGAAAAGGAGGCCACCCTATTGCTATGTGAAATGAATGCATGAGTGGTGGTCCTGTCTGACATTAGAGCAAAACACAGAGGATTCGGTCAAGTAAGAGCACAAGACACAGTATAAGTTTAAAATTTTCGTATGGGTGTATACTGGCAGAAGGAGAGAGACCTTTGTTTACACCCAGTGCAAGTGAATTTGCAGGATTCTCCAGTGAAGACTGGAGTGTAGGAAGTATTAAACTGAAACAAACAAGAGTAGCAGGTGTAGAGAAAATGACTGAGAGGGAATGCCCAGGAAAAAGGTATGTTCAGTAATCAGAGTTGCAGGAATGAATACTACAACAAAAGAAAGAGATTAAGGAATTGAAAAATGGGATGGAGAGTGTCTGTTCATGTAGTGCAAGGCAAGAGAAAAATGTCAGAATGAAATGTGAGTAATGATCCAATGTCAAATGAAATAGATCAGCTTAAAAGAGAAAATAAGAGGCTGGAGGGAGAAAGAGATAGGATGATAAGTAAACTCGAAGAGTATGAATCAAAAACAAAGAAGCAAGATGAACACATTAAGGAATTTAGGATTTTTTTTTTTTTAATAACAGAACAGAGAAAGGAAAAACAAATTTAAAAAAAAGATAATAATCCATATACCAGATTACTGGCATCCTCCATTCATAAAAAATCTATAACAGTTGGACTTGAACATAGGCTGAAGTTTGGGAGGAAACAACTCCGGAGAAGCGAGTTCCAGACAGATGCAGCTCATGGAATAAACGAATTCTGACAGACAGAAGTTCTGAGATATGGGTGTGTGACATTCCAGTCATGAACGCTACCAGATGCCTGTGTAGCACAAGGGAAGGCACGGAGGGGTGGCACAATGGGCACAACTTTGTTTGAGCATTTGCCATGAGAGTATCTGTAAAATATGTGAGGCAACATTCCTTCTTACTTGTAGGGGAGGCAGTTTATTTATAATAGCAGGGTTATTAATCATTTCAACAGCTTTGTTCTGAATTTTGTCTAGTTGTGTTAGTGCAACCTCTTCACATCCATTCCACAAGGGTGAGCAATACTCTAGTTGAGAGTGCATGTGACTTATAAATTATACCTAACTGCTCGTCAGTGAAGAAGTTACAGACTGTACAATAATCCAAGTTTCTCTGAGGTGGTTTTAGCAAATGATCTTACATGAGAGGTCCAGCTGAGGGCATTGTTAAGTGAAACACCGAGAATTTCAATACTTTTGGAGATGGGAATATTAGTAGCACTGAAGGTAATATATGAATCTGGCAACATCTGTCTATTAGTAATCTGTGGTGGATGGGGGTGCCCATCATCCACTCACTCACTGTAGGGATCCCTTATGGTCTCTGCACTGAATGACAAGCCAAATGGTTTCCTGTACCCACAAAACCATTTACTACACTGGGGGGTAACCATACAACCGGGGTTTTTGGCCGGGTTAAGTGTTCCCCAGATTCCCCTATCCATAATCATTTAATCATGGCAGTTGTTTCATATAGCCTCGGAGGGCCGAACACCTACCCAGGGGGCAGGTTCGTATGGCCATATGGATATGAGAGGTGTGAATGAGGACAGCAAGAGGGTGGAAGTGGTGAATGTGTTCAAGAGTGCGAGATATTCCGTGATGGGTGTGAAGTGGAGTGGGAGGATGTGAAATGTGCAAGGTTGGGCATGAATGGGCGAGGAAGATGCAAGGAAGGAGTTGCTTTGTTGAATGACGTGTGGCAGAGTGGAATGAGAGATTACAAATGTGTCAGCTCGAGGTGTTCGTTTCAAGTTCAAGTATGAGAAGGTGAAAGTGATGGTAATTGTACTGTATGCACCATGTGAGGGCAGGAGTGAGAGAGAGAAAGACAGGTTTTGGGATGAGCTGAATGAAGCAGTGGGAGAAATGCCCAGGAGATATAAAGTGATCGTGATGGGTGATATGAATGGAAGAGTAGGCACTGGTCCTGAGGATAACATAATGGGTTATAATGGAGTAACAGGAGAAAATGAATGAGAAGTGACTGAAGGATATGTGTCAGGAGAGGAGGTTGTGCATTTGTAACTCGTATTTCAAACATAAAGATGCACATAAACATACATGGTATAGAGGGAACAGGGATCATGTAGAAAGAAGCCTGACAGATTACGTGCTTGCAGAGGGGTTAATGCTGGGAATGGTTGCTGATACGATGGCCGTGAGAGGACGGTGCGGAGGTCTGTCAGATGATATGATTGTGGCATGCAAGATCAAGCTGAGGGGAATGAGGTGGACCAGAAGAGAGAGAAGCAGTCAGGGAGAAAGACTGAAAGTTGAGAAGCTGAGGATCAAAGAAGTGGCAGATGAATATAGAACCCAAGTAAGGGAGGAGTTAGAATCTATGAAATGGATCTGGACAGCCTGTGGTATGCATATATGGATTGCTTAGTTAGAAATGCTAAAGCGGTGTGTAGTGTGGCAAGAATAACAACAAAGAAGAAAGGTATGGCATGGTGGGATGATGAGGTTAAGAGATCAGTAGAGGAAAAAAGGAAGAAGTGGCTAGAGTGCTTACAGGACAGGGGTTCAATTCCTGCCGTCACTAAACAGGAAAAAAGTGCCTATCTTTGCCAGATAATTTAATTTGAGAGCTCAAAGTTGGTCAACTTCTTCTCCATCTCTTTGAATGACCTCTTTGTCAGCAAAACAACAGGAATAATACCAGCATCAGCTTTACTCAATGCCATAATTAGGGATAAGAAGTAGTGAAATAGAGAAATAAAAAGGCAAACAAATGGTGTGGATGTATCATCTACATCTTGGGACTGAATGTTATTCTTTTATTCTTTACGGGATGGGTCCTTTTTTCTTGGGAAGACACACCATCCTTTCACGTCATCGTCTTTTTTTCTGGTAGTAGTACGTCAGCAACTGCACACGTATATACAGGCATTATGTTGGGATGGAGCTTTCTGGAGATAGGTTGGTGGCTTGCTGGCTGGCATGTTGTTTTTGTACTTTGGAGGTTTTGCCACGCCACGTTTCGGGTAACGCACATTTGTCTTCACGGGATGTTGATATTAATTATTACATTTTTCCAGTGCTGGGTAGGTGCGCAAGGACTTGTGCAAAGTGCAATTGTGAACCCTTGCGCTCCGATGAATATCGTTTGCGCATTGCGCACCGCACGAGACCATGCGCAATATTGCGCTTTTGCATATGAAGAGGCAGGTGCGCAAGTGCAAATTTAATTGCGCTTGCACGGATGAATTTGCGCTTGTGCACCTGCCTTGCGCACGTACGTGGTCTTTAGAGCTGCCCGCATGGCTGGACAAGAGATGGGGGAGGCTCGAGTGGGTCGCAAGGGCTGGATTGTTCGGGGGAGGAGGTAGGGTACTAGCATTTCTTAAAATGCTTCAACGTTATTATTATTAATAAAAAATAATAAAATAAAAATACATTATTTATTAAGAGTAGCATATGCAATTCCTTACAAAAATCATTAAAACATTTTATTTAAATCAAATATCCACAGCCTAATAATTTATTAGGCTGTGGACATTTGATTTAAATAATATATTTTAATGATTATTGTGAGGAATTGCATATATTACTGTATATTGATATTAAATTGTTAAATAAGATGTCTTGAGAAAATGCAGATAAAAGTAAAACTGGCAACATCACACTCACAGCCTTTGTTTCCCTGTCCCTCTGGCTCCGCTCACTCCTCGTATGAACTTCCACGAGTTAACAATGCCTTGCTCCAGTCCTACTGCCTTAGTCAGTGTGTATGAAGTGAATCATTTTATTTCACAGTAAATAATTTCAATTTAACCCCTACACCGCGGGGTTGTTGGAGGTGCGCCGTGACATTCCCGCAAGGATATTCGCGCTCCGACTGACTTTTTAAAAATATTTGCCAAAAATCAGTTATTAGTCCTAGAATAATATAATTACATATGCTTATGGCACATACCTTCAGCTTTCTCCTGGGATGTTTTTTTTAGCACTCGTTGACTACCGCAGGACTTGTGGAGACTTCTGAAGTTGGGTAACTAAGTCTCCACTTTACACTTCCCGACATCCCCCTAATCTGAATACCACTGCCAGATATTATCACTAGAAACACTATTCAATGATTTCCAAGTAGTTTGGAATCCATACTAAAAACAAAAAACACTGTGAAAGGAATATAAAATACAAGCACGTAAGAGCCTCCCACTCCCGCTAATTCGCCGCTGGTGTTCTGTCATTTCTTACTCATATACACACTCACACTTTATTATTTCTAGTACAGTACTTTATTACCCTTATATATATCTACAGTACTTTACCGCTTCCCACACGATGTTTAGTAGGGGTAGATAGAGGTCACAGGGCCTTTTATAATAGGCGCAAAAGCGGCGGAAATGGACAGGCGTCATTTCACCGTGAAGGACGAGAGCAAACTGGCTGTATCTCGGTAGCCAAGAGTTGAAAATGTCAGCTGCTGATGTATATGCTAAGAAATAAGTCGTAGGAAATCTAGACAATACATATAAATTAGGAAGTTCCAGGTGAATATAAATATCACTCAGGCTTCTCCCTTCCTTTCTTATATACATTTATATTACGAGAGTAGCTCATACAGGATATTTCATGGGAAAAAAAAGCTGCGGAAATTAGCGAATGAGTGCAGGTTGGATGTTGCCAAGTGATAATTAGCCAATTCCAGGTGTACGGCACTATATCAATTACCTTATTTTTTATATATATATATATTATTTTGTATAAGAATAGGGCATAGGGTTCATTTCAATGGATGAAATCAGTGGAAAAATCCGGGGAAGATTTGCGTAGCGCAGAGCAGCTGAGCAGATGACAAGAGAGAGTAATGGAGGGGAGGTAGGGAGGGGAGTCTAGAATGGGGGAAAATGGCTAAATTGTCAACAATGGATGGGAGTACTGATGACATTAGCAGCTCTGACTGTTGTTGGACATTGGCAGTGCTGATAGATGATACAAGTCACCACCTGAAAGCCCGGGGGAATTAAAAATAACACAGAGTCACTCAAGTGACACCCCGTGGTATGATCCATTGCACCCGACCGTCACAAAAGTGACGACCCACAGTTAAGGGGTTATTTTGTAAGTAATGGATGCCCCCAGTACCAGGAGTAATGGCTGTACTGCCCAGTCTTGGCAGCCAGATGCAGAGTGTGAAATTAAAACGACCGAGAGAGTGGAAATAAATGAGTTATATGAGAGGAGCATGTCGAGACAGACTGACAAATGAAGTGAAGGATCGTTGTTGTGTGGATGTGGATGTGATAGGAAGCGTTAGGAGAAACACATTAAGGTGGTTTGGCCATATGGAGAAGATGGAGAGTGAGAGACTAATGAGGAGAGTGTATGTGAGTGGGAGGAATGGGGAGGCCAAGGATGAGATTGAGGGATGGAGTTGAAAGGTATATGAGAGAGGGAGGTGTAAGCTGGGAACAGGGCAGTGAAATGACGGGGGACAGAGCAACATGGAGGCGATTTGTTGTTTGTGGCCAATGGCCACCCCTTACAGGATTAAGGCGTCTGGCAATAGATAGATAGAATAATAATAAATAAAAGTAATATGCTAATTTATTTAAATATCTCAATATTTTACAGTAATTCCCACAAATAGATGCAAATGGTTTGCGCTAGCACTTTGCAACATTGCGCAGGCTAAATATTAGATTGCGCACTTGTGCAAATTACAGATATTAGAAAATAATAAAAAACAAAAGTAAATAAGTAAGTTTAGTAATTTAGGTAAATATCTCAATATTTTACAGTAATTCCCCATGAATATATGCAAATGGTTTGCACTTGCACTTTGCGACATTGCGCAAGCTAAATATTAGTCAGATTGCGCACTTGCGCAAGGTAGGGAACTGAGGATTGCACATTGCGCTTGTGCAAGGTCCTTTTTCGTTTGCGCTGCCCACCACTGCATTTTTCGACATATAATATGTTGTACACTCTCTTCAGCATTTAGCACATGACTAATTAATAGTTTATAAGGCTAAATAATAATGGCTTCATACCACTGGTGCACCAAGATATCTATAAATATGTGATGAGTAGGGTCAGACCCGACTTGCATTAATGGACGTTAGTGACTATTTTACTTGATTGATCTCAGTAAAACATATCTATAAATTTACTATAGTATGTGAAGGATGACTTCGTCGAGAAATAACGTAAGGTGTATCCGTAACTATGATGGAAGTAATCTCTCTACTATCCGGACATCGTGGGCTGATGGGGGGGG
>JAGKTI010000466.1:38119-55008 GCA_018397915.1 Birgus latro
GGAAGCAATAATCATTCCATGGAAAATCAAAGAAGTACTGCCTGAGGGCCTCCCAATCTGCAGCTCCAAAGTGCCACAGGCGGCGTTTCTTTGGAGGGTCCACAGGCCGTACTGGAGCGATTGGACATGTTAAGGTAATAAGATTATGATCGGAGGAGCCCAACGGAGAGAAAAGATGAACAGTGTAAGCAGAAGGATTAGTTGTTAGGAAAAGGTCAAGTATGTTGGAACTCTCTCCAAGGCGGTCAGGGATACGGGTAGGGTGCTGTACAAGCTGCTCTAGGTCATTAAGGATAGAAAAGATGTAGGCTTGTTCACCAGGTGGATCAGTGAAAGGAGAGGAGAGCCAAAGGTGGTGGTGAACATTGAAATCTCCTAGAATGGAGATTTCAGAGAAAGGAGAAATAGATAGAATGTGTTCCATCGTAGAAGTAAGATAGTCAAAGAATTTTTGATAGTCAGTAGAATTAGGAGATAAGTAAACAGCACAGATATATTTAGTCAGAGAATGACAGGAAAGCCGAAGCCAGAGAGTAGAGAATTCAGAAGAATCAAGTTCAGGAACACGAGAGCAAGATAGATCGTTGCGTACATATACGCAACAGCCACCTTTGGCTTTGAAACGAGAATAGAGAAAGTAGGAGGATACAGAAAAGGGTTTGCTGTCAGTTGCCTCAGACAGCTGAGTCTCAGTGAGAAAAAGAAGGTGAGGTTTAGAGGAGAAGAGGTGGTGCTCGACAGCGTGAAATTTAGAGGAAAGGCCGCGAATGTTACAGAAATAAAGAAGGAGTGAGTCAGACAGTTGTTCCAGGCAGCTCTTTGAGTCGTCACCGGGAGAGGGGCGGATGGTGGGGGCATTTATGGTCCCCCCCCTGGGGACTCCGAGGCATGATTTTTGTGCGCCATTTCGAAGAATTTTGAAAAGGAAGTGTAGTATGTAGCGTGTATGTAGTTTGGTGTTGACAGTTAAAGAAACTTGTATTGGAGAGCATGCTGGTCTACTCTCTGTGTAACTGAGACACTGAAAAAGTTCAGCAAAGGAGGAAGGTCAGGAACAAGTCCTGAGGGCTGATGAAACGGGAGCTCCAGCTCTCCCTGTCATCAGCTTTCCATCCTCCTTGGGAGTACTGCCCTGCTCGACTGGTGCTACAGTCTCCTCACCCTAAATGATAATGCCATGCTTCAAGATGCTGGGTATTATGTTAGGTGAGTGGCTGTAGTTTGATACCCTGGTGAGCACTTGTATGCCTTGTGGTCCAAGGTGTTCAAGGTGTATGTTGGTTATGTTGTCTGGTCCACAGGCAGATGAGTGCTTAAGGTTGCTGATGATGTGTTTCATCTGGTTGTAAGTGAAATGTGTGAAGTCTGGGTCTGTGGGGAACTGTTTCTTACGTCGGATGATACGTCGGTCGTCGTAATGGGGGTTTAGATGGCTGACATGTGAAAAGTGATTGATGAGAGTGTTTGCTTGTTGTTTGTTTTAGGGTATGGTGTCTGTTGTTGTGCTGGCAGCATGTGATTATGTAGTGTTGCTACTGGAGAGTGTGACGCTGTTTAGTGTTTTGTAGAGTTTGCTGGTGTCTGTTTTGTGATCAAGTGTTTGGAGATAATTATTCCAATTTAGTGTTTGCTGTTCTGATATTCTATTGTTTATATGAGTGCTGAGTTCTTGTATTTGTTGCACAGTGTCTTGTGTATGGGTTGTTGGGGAGTGTCGTAGTATGTCCCGTTGACTGATGAGGCATTGAATTTCTGGTGTGAAGTTGGGGTTGTCTTTTTCTGTTGCCTCTAGGGATGTGTCTTTTGTCCGTGTTTTGTATAATTGTATTGAAAGCGTGTACAGCCGTGTTGATGTTTGTGACGGATGTACTGTTTAATGTTTCAACGTGTTATTCTGTTTCAGTTGTGAAGGCATCCCAGTTGGCCCTCTTATAATTATAGTGTATGTGTGTCTGTGGCCAGTTGGGATGATTCTGGTTTTGGTAGTAATGATGATTGGGAGGTGGTCAGAGCCAAGGGTTTTGATCACTCTCAAGGATGTTGTGGGGGTGAGGTTTGGGGAGCAGAAGGTGATGTCTGGGGGTGATGGAAGGAAGAGGGCTTGGTCTGGGATATGGGTATGTTGATGGAGATTATTCAGTATGAAAAGATTGCCTGTTTGGGATTGTAGTACCAGCCCTCTGTGTCAGGGTTGTTGACATGCCAGGCCGACGCCTTGGCGTTGAAATCACCACCCAGGATGATGTTGGGTATGTTAGCGATGTGATGTATTTGTGGAGAGCAATTGTGTGGTGCTGCGGGGGACGACTGGGGGGGAATGTATGTGTTGGCAATTATGAGTGATTTGTTACCAGTGCATATTTTAATTGACTGTATTTCTGTTGTGGTGTCATGTGGAGGGATGTGTGTGCACTGGTATCTGAAAAGTTGATGGATTTGTGTACCTGGGTGATGAATCCACCTCCACTGTCGTCAGCCCTGTCTTGTCTGGTGGTGGTGAAAGTATGAAATGTAGGTGTTTTTTGTGCTGTGTGTAGTTATGTATCTTGTAAGATGGCAATGTGTATGTTTTGTTGTTTGATGAATTGTGTGAGAACCTTGGATTCAAGGTGTTTAATTATGTGCCTATTAATTACAGTTTCAAATACTTTACCATGAGAAGATATGATAGCTATTGGTCTGTAATCAGAATTAGGGAATGAAGAAGTATGTATGCATAGTCTGAATAATTTAGCTAGAACAGAGGCAAGTTCTGGGGAACACTTTTTCAAAACAACTGGAGGGAGTACATCTGGGCCTGGAGGTTTATTGATTGGTAATTTGTCTAAGATGGATTTTATGTATCTTGTCTCTACTTTAAATGGAACAATTTCATGATAGTCAAGTACTAGTACTGGGACGTTCTGGCTGACTTCCTTTACAGTAGAATTTCTGGCAAACGTACTGGCAAGGATATTCGCTTTACCGCATGGGTCATTTGTAATGTTGCCATCTCAAGATTTTAAAGGGGGAATGGAGTTATTGCTGAAAGAACTGAGAGTTGACCAGAATATTCTATTGTCATTAGGACTGCTAAGTAGTATTCATGCTTGATTTTGAAGAAAGTTTGATTTAGCAAGATTTATTACAGCTTTTGCATGGTTTCTAGCAATTTTAAACTGACAGAATGATTCTGCTGTTTTTTATTTTAAGTAAGAGTTATATGCTGATGACTTTTTGGCCGTTACTCTAGCACAATTGCTATCAAACCATTTTCGAGAGTCTGATCTTCTAGAGAACCAGTGACTTAGTACGAACAATTCCATACCAGATTAAGTCGCTAACGTGGGACTGGGAAGAACTGACATCACTAGAGAAGAAAGACTGACACTGAATGTCAGCAAGATAATTTTTAAATGCATCCCAGTTTGCCCTATCAAAGTGCTATCGGGTCACCTAGACAGGTTCAGAACAGGGAGGTTTGGAGGAGCTGACTACTGAGGCTTTGATAAGTGGTGACAATACTGTACTTCTATCCTGTATTGATTTGGATTATCTGTCAGGAATAAATCCAAGAGATGGGTGTTACAATCAAGATTATCTTGTATTTTGATTGGTTACCAACTGCGTCAGATTAAATGATTCTGCAAACAGCTCGCACTCTAGACCAGTATCGTCAGTCCTGGCAGAATGCGATAACCATTCTACATTATGTATGTTAAAAGCACCCAAAAATGGTAATTTCGGTGCTAAGGGTAAGGTTCAAGTTTACTCGACTGTGTGGACATGAAGTCAACTACACTGGGTTCTGAAGAAGCATTGGGGGAACAATAGACTACAAAGATATATTTAGTAATGTTTAGATAATTTAGTTTATACAATGAGTAATCAAAATTAGTTGAAGTGAAATTTAAAATAGTGTCAACTGCAAATTCTGATTTTATACAACAACAGGTGCCACCTTTGTCACGGAAGTTGGTAAGGAGATGGTAACCAGGAAAACAAAATGGGGATATTTCGATAGAGGGAGAGATTGGGGGTTCTGTGAGAAACAGGGGTAGAGGGGATATGGATTGTTGGAAAAAATGAACTGAATTTAAATTCGTACTGGGACCACGGATATTGGTGAAGAATAAGGCTGCACCTGCACTTCTCCACTGACGAGCATGAAGGGAATTTGCAACAGTTGCTGCTGGCACAATCGCCTGATGGCAACCAGGAAGACCCTGTGCCACCAGCCCTACTCTGCCAGTGGTGGCAATCCGAGAAACCGCCTCGTTTGCTATTAATGAAGCAGCTACTGCTAATGGGAATGGAAACAGAAGGTGTGATATCTTATATGCACATGGTGTAGTGTAGACAGTTGAAGGTAGGGGTATTATGAAAGTATGCTGGCCTAATCTCTGTGTAAATGAAAACACTGAAAATGTTCAGCAATGGGATCTGGTCAGGATCAGGTCCTGAGGGCTGGTGAAACGGGAGCTCCAGGTCTCCCTGTCACCAGCTTGTCATCCACCTCGGGAGTACCATCCTGTTCAACTGGTGCTACAGTCTACTCCTCATAAGCATAAGGGCTGGATGAAAATTCATGAAGAAGGGAAAATAAATCTAAAGGAGATTATTGAACAACAGAAGAAAGAAAACCAAGAAAGGTAGAGAAGGAAGTGGTCAGGGTACCAAAAAGTAAAGAATCACTTGTCAGAGATGCAGCAGACATGAAAAAATGCATTATTATCTCAGTCTGAATGAAAAACCAATGTCAGTGAGGTCAAAAAGAGAAAGGGAATAACCGAGAAGGGTGAAGGATGTACCTGTAGTGTCAGTAGTTATGGATGAAAATGGCAAAGCTCAAGAGGAGAGAGAGGAAGTCTTTAGGCTGGGAAAATATGTAGAGGGAAGGGCAGGGCCACTAAAAGTAAAATTTCAATCTCAGGTCATGGTAAATCAAATAATCAACAAGGCTTGGAAATTAGGAGATAAGGAGGGATTTAAAAATATCTGGATAAGGAAAGATGCAAATGAGGAAAAGAGAGCTAAAATAAGGGAACTTATTATGGAAGCCAAGGGGGGGAAAAAAAAAAACAGAGAATGAAAGAAGAGAAGACAAGAGTTCTATTGCAGAGTTATGGATCAGAAACTGAGGAAGTGGTACCAAAGGAGAGAGAGAGAGTGAGAGTAAAGGACACAGTAAAAAAACAATGCTAAAGGACTGAAAGTGGAATATGCTAATGAAGATAATCTAATCTCAGCAATGATGAAAACAAGACAATTTCTTGAGGGTAAATGAGCCACACATTATGTGCTTTGTAGAGACCAAGCTAAGAGAAAATACTGAAATCCAAATAGGAGATGGGAAGTACAAACTACGAAGAAGAGACAGAAAAGAAAAAACAGGAGGAAGAGTGATGACAGCAGTGAAAAACAGTCTAAATGTGGATGGCATGGAACTGGGAGAAGGTATGGCTGAAGTGATAAACATGGTAACAGAAACCAGAGGGAAAGGCAAGAGGGAGACACTGCAGTAGCATAAGCCCCCCTCCACGATATGGGCATGGAATGAGGCGGAATATCAGATGTTGTCAGACATGGTTAGATTTCTTCAGAAAGTGACTGAGAAAAGCAACAACACAATCCTGATGGGTGACTTTAATTGTAAAGAGGTAAACAGGCATCAAGAAGTAGTGAAGACTCATGGGGCAGCAAACTGATAAATATAGCAATGGATAATGTAATGACCCAGTGGGTCAAAAAAGAGACAAGATTTAGAGGTGATGACACATTAGCAAGACTAGATTAAATTCTAACCAATGAACTTAATGCAGCTGAATCTCTGAAATATCTGTGTCCAACAGGAAAATGTGATCATGTAATGATAGAGTTCCAAACAATAAAAGGAAATAGGGAGACAAGAGATGAGTTTTACAGGCTTGGAAGATACAACTTTGGAAAAGCAAACTTTTCAGGATTGAGAAAATTTTTTGAAGATGCGGATTGGCAAGAATTCAGGGAAACAAGAGGCAAACAGCAGAAATGGGATATTTTTCTACACTTCTAAAATACGGGTGTGGAAAAGTATGTGCCAAAAGTTAGTGGGAAGGAGAACTGGAGAAATGACTGATTCAATAAAAGGTGTATGATAGCAAAAACAGAAAGGAATACGGCATGGAACAAGTGGAGAAAGAGAGGCAATGACAGAACATCCATCCATTCATCATCCAATCCCATGTCATCCCATAGAGGAACATAGGAACCTGGGGTTTGGCAAGTTGGTCATGACATTTAAGATGATACTGACCAGCCTCAATCATCCCTGAGTGGCATTACGTGAGCAATAAACCCCAACCACCCCTTGGATATAAACCTGCACAGGCTCAATCTGACTGGAGTGCCTCAATTACCCACCAAACCAGCAGGCACCATAATTTGGTTATATGGTTACCACCCAGCATAGTAAATGGTTTCCTGGTGTACAGGAAACCTTGGCTTGTCACTCAGTGTAGAGTCACCCATAGGCAGAAGGAAGAGAAATGAATGAAGGAAAGAAAGGCAGAAGAGGAAGTGTAAAGTCACAAGGAGGCAGAAGAAAGACGAAAGAATGAAGGAAAGAAAGGTAGAAGAGGAAGAATGGAAGAAGGGAAAGGGCAGACACCCAAAGCAAGGGAAGAATATAAATGAACTAGAAATGAATATACAAGAATACGTAGAGAGGAAGAAAAAAAATTGGAAAAAGGTATAATTGACAAATGTAAGGATGAACCTAAATTGTTCTACAGATTTGTTAATGGCAAACTGAAACAAAAGGGAGGAAGGAATAGGCTGAAAGCAGAAGGAAATGTCAATAAAGATGCAGTTATGCAAACTGAAATAATGTACCAGTCCTTAAAATCAGTCTTCACAAGAGAAAGTGATTTTGTGGAGGAGGAGTGGGGAAGGCCCCAGGACCTGATGGGATCTCTAATTAGATACTAAAGGAATGCAGAGAGCAAATGGCAGATAAAATTCATGGTTTAATTTTGTGCTCTCTGCAAGAAGGGAAAATGCCTCAGGAATGGAAGAGGGCCAATGTGGTACCAATTTACAAGGAAGGGAACAGGGAAGAACCCCTGAATTATAGCTAAGACCAGTGTCCCTGACCAGCTTGGTTGCAAAATTGTGTGAGAGAATCCTGAAAGACAGATGGATAAAAAATCTGGAGGAGATGGACATTTTGGCAGAAAGTCAGATTTGAGGAGTAGACTGTAGCACCAGTTGACCAGAGCAGAACTCCCGAGGTGGATGGTAAGCTGGTGATAGGGAGAGCTGGAGCTCCCGTTTCACCAGCCCTCAGGACTCGATCCTGACCATCTCCCTTTGCTGGACATTTTCAGTGCCTCATTTACACAAAGAGTAGGCCAGCATACTCTCTTGATACCTCTATCTTCAACTGTTCTTGCTAAACTATTCAGACTATGCATACATACTTCTTCATTCCCTAATTCATGGAAAGAAGCCAATATCCACCTAACTCTAAAGAAAAGAAGTTCCTCTGACCCCTCTGATTACAGACCAATAGCTGTCACATCTTCTCTTGGTAAAGTATTTGAAATTTTAATCAATCAGCACATAGTTCAACACCCTGAATCCAACAACTTAATCAGTGATAAACAATATGGTTTTTGCCACGAAAGATCCACCACTGACATACTCAATCTCCTGACTCATACTATCCATCAATCAATCGACCTATATGGAGAAACACACAGTAGCCCTTGATATTTCTAAGGCTTTCGACAGAGTATGGCATCGTTCCCTGCTGTCCAAACTCCCTTGCTATGGACTAACGTCTTTTGTTCTCCTGCTTGCCTCATATCTCAGCGACAGAAAAATAAGAGTAAAAGTTGATGATGTATATTCCAATTTCCATTCAATTAATGCCGGCGTCCCACAGGGATCAGCTCTGGCACCAACCCTGTTCCTGGTTCATATTAATGATCTTTTATCTGTCGCCCACAATCCCACCCATTCATATGCAGATGACTCAACACTTCACAGTTCATTCACACTCAGACACCCTTTTACAAAGTCTGATATCTCCAATTCTCAACTCAGCACAGCCATCACCATAAATCAAGACTTATCTATGATCAGTGAATGGGGACAAAACAACCTTGATTAATGCTAGTAAAACATATATACAATTTACTAATAGATAGATACAGAGCTACTAATATTCCCGTCTCAAAAAGTATTGAAATTCTCGGGGTCTCACTTAACAGTGCCCTCAGCTGGACCTCTCATGTCAGATCACTTGCTAAAACCGCCTCAAAGGACTTGGATTATCATACAGAACCCGTAACTTCTTCACTGATGAGCAGACAGCTTTAATTTACAAGAGTCATGTGCGCCCTCAGCTTGAATATTGCTCAACCTCGTGGAATGGATGTGGAGAGGTTGCATTAAAACAACTAGACAAAATTCAGAACAAACCTATTGGAATTATTAATAACCCTGCTATTACAATTACAAAAAATTTATCTCCCCTAAGAGTAAGAATGTTGCCTCCCTTGCATTATTTTACAGATACAGTATTTTTATGGCAAATGCTCAGACGAAGTTGCGTCCAATATGCCACCTCTCCATGCCTTCCCTCCTGCTACATGGGCATCTGGCACCGCTCATGACTGGAATGTCACACAGCCATATTGCAGAACTTCTGCCTATCAGAATTCTTTTATTCCCCGAACTGCATCCCTCTGGAACTCGCTTCCCCAGAGTTGTTTCCCTCCAAACTTCAACCTACAGCTGTTCAAGTCCAACTGTTACAGATATTTCATGAATGGAGGACATCAGTAATCTGGTGTATGGATTTTTTCTTTTCATTCATCTGCTTTTCCCTCCTCTGCTCTATAAAAAAAAAAAAAAAGGATTCTGAAGTGGAAGGTCGTGTGTTTCCAATCTGTTAAGCCTCTACACCAGGGCGATTGATATGCTACAAAAGAGAGATAGTTGGGCGGATTGTGTGTATTTAAACATGGAGAAAGCCGCTGATAAAGTACCCCAAAAGCGACTAATGTGGAAATTGGAACACACAGGAGGACTGAACGGGAAACTCTTGGAGTGGATGAGAGACTTCTTGAGAGATGGGCAAATGAAGACAGTAATAAAGAACAGGATACCTAGATGGAGGGAAGTAACAAGCGGAGTCCCACAGGGCTCAGTGTTAGCACCCGTAATGTTCCTGATTTATATAAACGATATGAAAGATGGAATGAACAATTATGCATGTCTGTTTGCTGACAATGTAAAGATCATGAGGATAGTAGAAGATGAAGAAGACTGTAAAATGCTGCAGGAGGAACTGGATATGTGTCATGAGTGAAGCTTGATGTGGGAAATGAAAATTCACACAAAAAATGTAAAATATTGGAAATGGGTAAAAGTACCAAGAGACCATCACTGAATTATTTAATGGGTAATGAACTAATCACAAAAGCGAGAGAAGAGAAGGACTTAGGAGTGTTGGTTCAGGTAATCTGTCACCTGAAAAACACATTAACAAGATACTGTAAAGAGATGTATAATCTCTTGACTAACACAAGGATAGCACTGCAGTAGATGGATCAGATGACGAAAAAACTGATAGTGGCCATGATCCGCCCCAGGCTGGAATATGCGACAGTAGTGTGGTCCCCACATAAAGATATAAACAAGATCAAGAGAATACAAAGAACAGCAATCAAGATGTTCCCTAGCCTGACACATCTGTCATATAGGGAAAAGCTGGAAAAGTTAGCTTTGCCTACCTTAGCAGAAAGGAGAGAGAGGAGTGACATGACTGCAGTATTCAGGGATGTGATGGGAGTAGAAAGGATTAACAAGATCCGTTTCTATGGGATGGGAGAGTAACAAGAGGACACGGAAAGAAACTGAAAAAGCAAAGTAGCCTGAAAGATATCGAGAAATATAGTTTTCCATAGAGATGCACAGACCTGTGGAACAGCCTGGGCAAAGAGATAGTCCAGTCTAAAGCTTTGACTTACTGAGAAATGGAGATGGGACCCCACAAGCATAGCTCATTGTCTGTATATCACAACTAGGTAAATACACACACACACACACACAAAGACAGAAAGAAAAAATGAATATTTAATAAAGGAAATAAACAGAAAAGCCACAACAACAGATGAACTATCAGCTGCGGTAAATTCACTAAAAATGAAGACTAATGAAATAGCATGTACAGTTGTCAAACATGAGAGAATTATGGATAATTTCAGAAATGATACAGAGAACATCAGGCAAGCAAACAGTTTGATAGACCAAAGTAGTAATCCCTCCACTATCCGACGTAATAAAGCCAAAGGCATGTCCGGACAGTGGTCTTGTACGGATAGTGGCCCTGAAGCTCCAGCACCGGTCATTCCTGACCCTAACCTAAATCAGAAAACCACCTTCCTACCTCCCTACCAGACATGCATAGCACTTATTTAAGTCCCCTTTCACATAAATAATGCATACAAAGCATGAATTAACTGAATTTTAACCAAAAAATGATGATTTAGAGGGGAGTAAGGGATAGGTGCTCACAACTTGCCACCATAGTGTAAGTAAGTATCGGACATGGAAATCATCTTTTCTCACATTTTATGCACTAAATTATTGGATACAAAGCATCAAATACAGTAAATGATGTAAATTGTTACCAGAAAAATGGTTAGGTTAGGTTAGGACCGGACATGAAATTCACTGGCATTCACATTTTTCACAGTTAGTGCACTAAAATAATGAACACAAAGCATGAATTCATTTAAATTTAACCCAAAAAGGATGAATTTGAGGTAAGTTAGGCACAGCTGTTCACTGAGTTGGCAGCTTTGTTTAGGTACCAGACATTCACCATTTTCACAGCTGGTGCACTTCAATACTAGTGGTAACCATGCATGAAAAAATAAAATTAAAAGCAGGAAATTATGATTTAAATTTATGGGAATTTTTTACCACTTAACAGCATGCTGAAAACAAGTTAGACATGAAAATCATTATGGAAATCATCATTCACACAAATCAATGGCATTCACCTTTTTCATAGCTGGTGCACTTCAAAACCATGCATGAAAAAATTAAATTGAAAGCAGGAAATTATGATTTACATTTATGGGAATTTTTAACCATTTTACATCATGCTGAAAACAGGTTAGACATGAAAATCATTATGGAAATCATCTTTCACACAAATCAATGGCATTCACCTTTTCATAGCTGGTGCACTTCAAAACGATGCATGAAAAAATTAAATTGGAAGCAGGAAATTATGATTTCTGTTTATGGGAATTTTTTACCACTTTACAGCATGCTGAAAACCGGTTAGACATGACAGTCATTATGGAAATCATCTTTCACACAGTCTATGCATGAGATTAATGATATGGGAAGAACAAAACAAGGAATTTTGATGAAGTTAGGGTACTTACAAGAATGATGCCGCCGTCCTCATGTATAACCCGCTCGGTCATCTCAGACTCTGACAGTAAGACCGTGCATCTGACACACCTTGGCACTTCCGCTGCACTTTACAGTCGTTAGCACTTCTCACCAGCACTTTCCACAACGTTTCCTTTCCCATAACTAACTGTACCTTGCATCACACCACTTCACTGCACTGTACATAACTGTAAATTCCCGTGTGGTCTAGTGACAAGTCCTGGAGAATTTAGTCGCTGTCAAAGTCCGAGATGAGCTAACAGAGGCGGCGTAGAGGCTCCTTGATGGGACGTGGTGATACGCTATCCAATGCAGAGGACTCAGAAGAAAGCCGCAAACTCACATCCAGTGGTGACTCCGCCGTGCCTGATGTGCTGGGCCGTGGCTCGGAGCTAGAAGGCCTGTCTTGGTGAGATAATGGTGTGGAGCGAGGGTTGACGACGGCAGGGTTGACTGGCCTGAAAAAACTGTCAATGGTTGATTGACGCAAGCAACGACGATTCTGACGATTAATGATGCGCTGCCTGAAAGTTCGCACTTCATCCACAAGTCCCAAGGGCTCCATCTCCCTGTCGCAGTCCGGGTGTTCCAGATAGTCGAGAACGAACTCCACATGTTCCCGGACTGCGCTCGTCTTGGGGATGGTTGGAGTAGTGGCAAGCCGTGAGGAGTCCGCATCATCGTCGCTGTCCTCGTTGGAATCTTCCTGCTAGGTACTCGGACCGGCAACAGTAGATGCGATCTCGATATCAGACATGATCTGATACCCAGGATCGCCCTCGTCGTCATCCAACGACTCACGCACTTCGTCGACATCCACACTGTCTCCACCCGCGCGAAGCCTTGCATGGAAGTCATCCACGTCAAAATCCAGAAAATCGTGCACCACGTCACTTCCATGAAGCAGCCAAGACCAACCATTTTCTAGAGGCTTGACAGAGACTTCCTTCCATGCACTGGCCCAGTTGTAGATGGCAAACTTGGGGTTGTATTGGCGAAGGTTTCGACAGTTTTTTGTCCTCGCATGTCTCGTCCTTCCCTGCGATCGTCCTCGTCCTCGTAGACAACCATCACCTTGTCCAAAAACCTCCGTCGGTAGAGCCTCTTCGCTGCCACAATCACTCCCTGGTCCATTGGTTGGATGAGAGAAGTCGTATTAGGTGGCAAAAACAGACACCTAATGCGGCCATTTTCAGCCACCAACTCCTTCTCAGACAGATGTGCAGGTGCATTGTCTAGAATCAGGAGGGCCTTTACCTGGTCACGTGGGATTTTCAGTGTCTCCGTCTGATAACGAATGACCTCCTTGACAAAGTGTTGGTGAAACCAATTTCTGAAGATCTTGGTTGTGAACCAAGCCTTCAGAGAATGATACCACATGACAGGAAGGACATCCATTAACCCACGAAGGCACCTGGGCTGCTTTGCATGTCCAACAATAACGGGCTTGAGCCGGTGCATGTCGTTAGCATTTGCACAGCACAAAGGAGACACCCGTTGCCTGGAGAGCTTGGGGCCAGGTACACGCTTCTCCGTCTCCTCAGTGGGAGTGTTAGTGGGAATTGAACGATAAAATAGGCCAGTTTCGTCAGCGTTGTAGACTTGACCAAGAGTGAGGCCCTCCCTGTCAATCAAGCCCTTCACCTTCTGCCGAAACTCTTCTATTCCTTCGTCGTTAGCGTCAAGAGCTTCACAATGGGCCTTACAGTTGGTAAGTCCGTGCCGTAACTTGAACACGAAGAGCCAACCTTCAGATGCCTTGAAGTCTAGGGTGTCCTGTAGCCTTGCGAACTTCTCAGCGTTCCATGTACCAACACACCAGCAGCACATTGTTGTCGATACCAGATGAGCGTGGAACGGTCAATGTCTGCATACTTAGGAGTAAACATCACCTTCCTCTCCAAGTTATGTCTGGTTTTCGAAGTGAAATCAGCCGTGTACTGCTGTAGTTTGTCTCGAGACCTCTTGATATCAAACAAAGTGGAGCGAGGGAGGTTGAATTCACGGAAGATTCACAATGTCGGCCACCCGGAGTCCACCTTCTCCAATATCTCCCGCTTCTTCTCCAGAGTCAAAACTACTTTCTTCCTCTTCTCAAGTGGCGGTGCCATCATCACATACACGATAAAGAAGGTGAAGAGCAGCAGCAAGCCCAGCAGGAGATAGGGAATCACCACAAAACCAAGCACTTCAGGAGCCATGTTGACAGCAAGTTGACGAGCCGGCAGCTGAGCGGGAAGTGAGACCGTGAGAGACGGGGGAGGCGCGAAAACACAGCTGTTCGGCGCGTGCGGGAAATGCAAACTGACGCGGTCCAAAAAAATCGGATTTTTTCGAATTTTTTGGCATTTTGGGGGTCGGACAGCCTACGATGTCCGAATAGTGTAGTGGACATCCGGATAGTAGAGAGATTACTGTATTGAAGAGAAAATAACACAGGTAATCGGGCTGAGCCAGTGAAGGTTTATATCCAAGGGATGGTTGGGGTTTATTGCTCATGTAATGCCACTCAGGGATGAGTGAGGCTGGTCACTCTCATCTTAAATGTCAGGACCAATTTGCCTAGCCCAGGGCTCCTACGCTCCTCATGGGGAAATGTAGGATTGGATGATGGATGGATGGATGAAATGGAATGGTGAGAAATTACAAAGATGAGATACAAACTATGTATGCTGAAATGGTGAATGTAAAGAATGATTTAGATACAAAGGTAAAAGAGAAGGGTGAAAGAAGGGAAGTGAAAGAAATCATAAAAAACAACCCCAAACTAGTCAGGGAAGCAGTAGAGATTAACAAATCAATAGTAATCAATGGCATAGGTGAAGAAAAAATAAAAAAAAATGAATCTCAAGGGACAAAAAGGAGATGCAAAATGTAATGAACATTCTGAAGCAAGTACCGTATCATGGGATATCTGTGACAAAGATATAGAAGAACATAAAAGGCTTGGGAAATATGAATGAAGTAAGTCAAGGCCCCTGAAAGTAACCTTCCAGAGTGCAAAGACTGTAAATATTAAAAAAAGCCAACAAACTCATGGAAAAAGAAGAATTTTAAAAAGTATGGATAAAAAGATGCCTAACTCAAGAGGAACGTGGAACACTTAAGGAGAAAAGGGAGAAAGCAAAAACAAAAAACGAGGAAAGATCAGAGGAAGACGAGTAAATTTTTCTACAAAGTAATTAGATTGCAGGTATGAAAGTGGTACATAACCAGCAGGGAATAAAAAGAAGGTAGTACACTCAAGCTATGGTAAGTACAGTAGGCGCGGAAAGTGTTGACGCCATCTTAAAAAAAGAAAACATTCTTGTGGTTAGCAAAGAGAAACAAATAAATTAACACTCACCATTGAATTTAGTATTTACTGGCATTCCCCTTCACCTTTATTATCTTCTTAAGGCGTCTGGGGAGACTGATGGCGTAGTTTTGCAGAACAGATGGACTAAAACTGCTCCATAGCTGCTTGACTGCAGCCTCAAGTTTAGGCAAAGATGATGTGCCACTTCATGTGAGCCCATAAATTCTCAATGGGATTGATATCTGGGCTGTTTCTGGGCCACTGACTTTGCAACATGTGCAGGGGCAAAATCTTGCATAAATACTCTTGCCTTGGTTTTATCAAAAGAGTCACTTAAAACATCACATAAGAGCTCCAAATAATTGTTCTGGTTCACTTTTTCATTTGCAGGTAGAATTACCAACTCACCAACACCATAATATGTAAAGCAGCCCCAAGCCATGAGTGAGGCTGGATATTTAACAAACTTGGAAGTGTACTTAGGATCCAGGGGGTCACTGCCTGGTTTGCGGTACACTCGTGATGAAGGGGTACCAGTGACAGTAAATGTTGACTCATCACTCCAAAGCACAGTTTTCCATTGCTCCTCACTCCAGGCAAGATATTTCTTACAAAAATTTACTCTCTTTTTCTTCTGAAGTGCAGTTAGCAGTGGTTTTTTACGAGCACACAAACTCCTGTAGCCCAGATTGTTATGCAACAGTTGCTGCACACTTCTGACAGACACATCTGCCAGCAACTGTGGGTTCTTTTCTTTTAAATCCCGTGCTGTTAGCCTTGGATCCTTGCGAACTTGCCTTGAGATCAGCTGACGGGTCGTGAAGGTTGTCTTACGAGGTCTCCCAGGCTTGGGAAGTGGAGTGGGAGGAATGGCCTCCCCACTGTCCTTGAACTGCTTCACCAGTCTCTGCACTGTCCTCAGTCTAACACCATCTGATTTGCAATAAATGGGAGTTTGTGGCCAGCTTTGTATAAAGTAATCACTTCCACACGTTTGTCCTTGCTTGTGGTTACTTTAGGCATGATGAGAATGTGGTAGGTAACCAAATAACTGTGTTATTTGAGTCAAAACATGCCCTCGTGGTGCATCACACACAGAGACAATCCTCTTCCTGTGGCTGCCCAAACATTGCTGACCCTGCTCCTGTGGTGCCAAACCTATCAAGCAGGGTTGCCAGCTCCCGTTGAAAAAGCATCAGCTCATTTCGCATCACAGGGGAGGGTAGTATTGACCTTACTTCACTTAACGCGAAAAAGAATGATGTCTGCAAAAAAGCGTCAATACTTTTCGCGCCTACTGTATGTAAACAAGATGATTAACCCGCAGAGTTCCAACCGGTTTTTTACCCAGCCTACCCCCGGATCACGACCAATTTTTGACTTTTTGTTTTTCGGCTGAAACCTTCGCTTTTGGTGAGAAACATCGAAAATTCATAGTGAAATCGCGATCCTGAGGTAAAAAAAATTTGATACAGGTGTCACTCAACCTTACGTTTTCCTTCGTTTTCAGGGTACCTGGCTAAAAAAAAAAAAGAACTATGGAAGGGTTAGCTATTTCAAGCCACTTTAAATTACGTATTTATTTCATTTATTTGGTATGAATTTATGTGCAGTAAAAGTCTATGTTGGTTTTCACACAATAATATAGGCATTTATAAGCATTGTTCACTTACCCAAAACACCAGTATATGGTACAGTTGCCTCAAAGAGTTCCAGTACCCCCTGTGTTACCTCCTGTCAAGATGTGGCAACATCGCAGTAGTAGTGTAACTATCTGTGAATGAACGGCCATTGGTCTTGTCAGAACGGACGTGAGTGGTTGGTATGTATTCCAGACGCCATAATGGCTGTATATATTATGTAAATAGGGGAGTGACTATAATATAACCAGAAACAACATTTATTTGGCTCATGTAAATAAGGAATACCAATACGAATATTAATGCACCAAAATGACAAAAGAGATATTGAACGTTGTCGCAGTTATAGTTATCAAACATCAGCCACCCTAAGTTTACCTTTACGAGTGAAACATTAGCTGTGTCTTGTGGATCTCGGTATAGGACAGCTTCAGTGCCCTTATAAATCACTGAAAATATGGAATCGCGAGACGCAGAAATTAATATAGACTCTTATCGTTATCAGCACCCCT
>JAGKTI010000466.1:74947-94878 GCA_018397915.1 Birgus latro
ATAGATAGATAGATAGAATTAGGTAAAAACACACACACACACACACACACACACACACACACACAGTGGAAGAAGACAGAGTTCTATTGGAGAGATATGGATCAGAAACTGAGGAAGTGGTACTGACAGAGAGAGGAAAGGAAAAGAAGGGAGAAAAAAAAAAAAAAAAAAAAGATTGAAAGTGGTATAAGCTAATGTAGATGACTTAACCTTGGCGAAGCTAGATATCAACAATTTCTTGAGGGTAAATGAGCCAGATATGTGCTTTATATAGACCAAGTTAAGAGTGGATACTGATATCAAAGTGGGAGATGATAAATGTAAAATATGGAGCACAGATGGAAAAGAAAAAATGGGAGGAGTGACGATAGCAGTGAAGAACAGCATAAATGTGGATGATGTGGACCTGGGAGAAGGTAGGGCAGAGGTAATAAATATGAAACTATCAACCAGGAGGGAAGGCAAGAAAGACATTGCAGTAGCATATGTCCCCCCAGTGTTGTCAGACATGGTTACAGAGAGAGAGAGAGAGAGAGAGAGAGAGAGAGAGAGAGAGAGAGAGAGAGAGAGAGAGAGAGAGAGAGAGAGAGAGAGAGAGAGAGAGAGAGAGAGAGAGAGAGTGTGTGTGTGTGTGTGTTGTGTATGGTTTGTGTATGTGCATGCATTTTGTGTGTGGTTTCTGTATGTGCATGCATTTTGTGTGTGGTTTTTGTATGTGCATGCATTTTGTGTATATTTACCTTGTTGTATTTTCATAGTTGTGATATACAGGAAATGAGCTATGCTCGCAAGGTCCTCTCTCTGTTTCTCAGTAAGTCATATTTTGCTTTGGACTCATTTAAGTTTTTGGACTGGACGATCTCTTTGTCTAGGCTATTCAACAGGTCTATGCATCTATATGGAAAACTACATTTCTTGATATCCTTCAAGAAAACTTGGCATTTTTAGCTTCACTTTGTGTCCTCTTGTTAATCTCCCATCCCTTTCTCTCTCAATTTTTTTCTACTCCCATCCTGGTCCTGAACACTGCAATCATGTCACCCCTCTCTCTCCTTTCTTCTAAGGAAGGAAGGGCTAGTTTTTCCAGTCTTTCCCTGTATGACAGATCTGCCAGGCTAGGGACCATCTTGGTTAGTGTTCTTTGCATTCTCTCGATCTTGTTTATACAGTATCTTCCATTTTATGTGGGGACCAAATTACTGCCACACTGTCAAACCCGGGGCAGATCATGGCCACTATCAATTTTTTCATCATCACATCCATGTAATGAAATGCTACTCTTATGTTAGTCAAGAGATTATATGTCTCTCTAACTGCCTTGTTAATGTTTTTCAGGTGACAAATTATCTTGGACCAGCACTCCTAAGTCCTTCCCTTCTCTCGCTTTTGTGATAGGTTCATTACCCATCAAATAATTCAGTGATGGTCTCCTTGTACTTTTACCCATTTCCAATATTTAACATTTTTTTCCATTGAATTTCATTTCCCACATCCAGCTCCAATCATGAATCCTATCCAGCTCCTCCTGCAGCATTTTACAGTCTTCTTCGACTTCTACTCTCTTGCTGGTCTTCGCATAGTTGACAAACAAACTTCCATAACTGTTCATTTCTTCTACCATATCATTTATGTAAATCAGGAACAATATGGGCGGTAATACTGAGCCACAAGGGACTTCACTTGTTATTCCCCTTTCCCTTCATCCAGACATCACTGTCCTCATTTGCTTGACTCAAGAAGTCTCTCATCCACTCTAAGAGGTTCCCCTTCAGTCCTACTGCGTGTTCCAATTTCCACAGTAGTCGCTTGTGGGGAACCTTGTCAAAGGCCTTCCATAAATCTAAATACAATACACACAATCCATCCATCTACAGTCAAGTTGCCTAAGGTGCGGCTAATTGGTTCTGGACCGTGACCGTGCCATAGAAAACTGTCTTAGAAATAACTAAACATATGGGAAAAATGGTATTTGGTTCTGGACATTCGCTCAAAGTCCCCCTTTTCACCCCACTTTACACACGCACACAATCAAGCAATCAGTCAATGCATGTATTACAAGTAAGAATAGGCACAAAAAATGGGAGGGTGATCAGCCTTGTGTTTACTTGGGCAATACCACGCACTACAGATCGAGAGAAGAAAAGCTCGGCCAAGTAGACTCGGATCAGCTGACCAACCAAACCATTAAAGATGGCGGAGGCTGCCTGGTCAAGCACTGACTGAAGAAGTTTATTTGATAAAGTTTGTATGCTCAAGTCTCAACAAAACTCACATTTAACACATTAATAATCATTCTTATATACGTGATGATAATGATGGGAGGCATTATACTTCATCTTAGCTCAGAGATAGGTGCTTCGTCACTAACCTGTTCATCGCAGTTTTACAAACAAACCTATAAACTAGTCACAATACCCAAAGAATCTTTAATGTTTCAGTACTTAACACGATGAATCTGGTGAAGTTTAACCTCCTCATAAGAGAAAAAAGTCCACAGTTGAAGCTGAGGTGGTCACCATCTTCTTTGTTTACAAACAGAGGAGCGTGCTGACCGCCAGGGGAATTTGCCCGCACGTATCAAACCTTGCATAGGTATAGTTTATGAGCATGGTTCGTTTTTTTGGGTCTGGCACCTTGCCGCATCATAGAAAACCGTGGTACAGAAGTACACGCCATAGGCAACTTGACTGTATCTATCTCCTGTAGCATGTCTATCGTCCTCGAGTAGAAGCTCAACAAGTTGGAAACACACGACCTTCCACTTCTGAATCCAAACTGACTTTCTGCCAAAATGTCCATCTCCTCCAGATATTTTATCCATCTGTCTTTCAGGATTCTCTTGCACAGTTTTGCAACTGTGCTGGTCAAGGACACTGGTCTGTAATTCAGAGGTACTTCCTTGTTCCCTTCCTTATAAACTGGTACAACAAAGGCCCTCTTCCATTCCCGAGGCACCTTCCCTTCTTCCAGAGAACACACAATTAAACCGTAAATCTTATCCGCCATTTCTTCTCTGCATTCCTTTAGTATCCAATTAGAGATCTCGTCTGGTCCTGGGGCCTTGCTCACATCTTGAGTTTCCAGTAAATTGTATACTTCTTGCATTTCTACCTTTACATCTCTCATTTCTACATTTCTAGTCACTCCCTCCTCCACAAAATCACTTTCTTTGGTGAACACAGGTTAAAAGCATTTGTTCATTACTTCAGCTTGCATAACTGCATGTTTATAAACATTTCCTTCTACTTCAGCTTACTGATTCCTTCATTTTGTTTCAATCTGCCATTAACAAACCTGTAAAACAATTTAGGCTCGTCCTTACATTTGTCAAATAAACCTTTTTCATAGCTTCTTTCTTCCTATCCATGCATTCTTGTATATTCATTTCTAGTTCTTTTATATTCTTCCTTTGTTCTACCATTACTTCTCTTTCTCCATTTGTTCCATGCCTTATCCCTCTCTTTTTATGCTGTCATACAACTTTTGTTGAACTAGTCATTTCTTCAGTTCTTTTCCCACTAACTTTTAGCACAAACTTTTGCACTCCTGTACTATGGAAGTCTAGAAATATATCCCACTTCCTCTGTATCGCTCTTGTTTCCCAGAATTCTCCCCAGTCTGCTTCTTCAAAAATTTTTCTCAATCCTGTAAAGTTTGCTTTCCGAAAGGTGTATCTTGCATTACTGTATAGTTCATCTTGTCTCCCAAATTCCTTGTATCGTTTGGAACTCTATCACTACATGATCACTATTTCCTAATGGGCACAGACATTTCAAAGATTCAACTGCATCAGGTTCTTTGGTTAGAAATAAATCTAGTCTTGCTGGTGTATCATCCCCCCTAAATCTTGTCTCTTCTTTGACCCACTGGGTCATTACATCATCCATTGCTACACATAATGGTATACTGCCCCACAAATCTTCACTACTTCCTGAGCCCCACTCTTCCCAATGTAAGTCCTCCATCAGCATCATGTTGCTACTTTTCTCAATCACTTTCTGTAGGTATCTAACCATGTCTGACAACATCTCCTGGTATTCCTCCTCATTCCCATGCCCTTGTCTTGGGTGGGACACATGTTACTGCAATGTCTCTCTTGCCTTTCCCTCTGTTTTTTATTACCATGTTTAACACTTTAGCCATACCTTCTCCCAATTCCGCAATATCCACATTTAGACTGTTTTTCACTGCTTTCATCACTCCTCCTCCTGTTTTTCTTTTCTATTTCTTCTCCATAGTTTGTATTTCCCCTCTCCTATTTGGATTTCAATATTCTCTCTTAGCTTGGTCTCTACAAAGCACATAATGTCTGGCTCATTTTACCCTCAAGAAATTGTCCATTCCTAGCCTTGCTGAGATCAGACCATCTACATTAGCATATGCCACTTTCAATTTTTTCCATTGTTTTTTACTCTGTCCTCCTCTCTCTCTCTCTCTCTCCTTTGGTGCTACTTCCTCAATTTCTGATCCATAACTCTCCAAAAGAACTCTGCCTTCTCTTCCTCTGTTCTCTGGTCATTTTTTTCCTTCGCTTCCTAAACAAGTTCCTTTATTTTAGTTTTCACTTCCTCATTTGCATCTCTCCTTATCCAGATATTTTTTAATCCTTCCATATCTGCTTATTCCAAGCCTTGATTATTTCACTGACTGTGACTTGAGACTGAAATTTTACTTTGAGTAGCTTTGCCCCTCCCTCCACATATTTTCCCAGCCTAAACTCTTACTGGGCTTTGTCCTTTCCTTCCATAACCATTGACACTATTTCTTTTGCCCTTCTCAGTTCCTCCCTTTCTCTTTCTGACCTCACTGACATCGGTTTTTCTTTCAAACATGATATAATCATACATTTTTTCTTGCTTACTGTATCTCTGACAAGTGATCTTTACTTTTTAATACCTTCACCACTTCCTTCTCCACCTTTTCCTGGTTTTCCTTTTTCGCTATTCTAAAATTTCCTTACGACTTACTTTGCCTTCCTGTTGAATTTTTTTTCAACTTTTATGGTGTTCTTGGATTTTCTTGATATGGTCCTCGTGCATCTTAGTTTTAGATTGATACTCGTCAAGTTTGCGTTTCCCATTTAAGCTGTTTTATTTCACTTGTGGCTATTTCATTACCAGCTATTAATTCAGACACCTTTCTCTCCTGGTCAACAATGTGTGAGCAGATGCTCTCTAACCAACTTCTCAGCTCTGATATCTCCCTCTCTCATTCCGAGGTTTGTTCTTGTAGTTTGCTAATTATTGCCCACACCTATTTTAATTCCTGGGCATTCTTCTCAGCCATTTTCTCCACGTTTGTTACTCTTGTTTGGTTTAACTTGTTACTTCTTTTGCTTTCGTCATCATGGGAGAACCCTGCAAACTCACCATCACTGTATGTAAATACAAACTGTTTCTTTCCGCCGTGGTGCAATTGTACAAAGCTTAAAACAGTCACTGTGTTTCATATGATCAACACCTCTGGCTTATTTTCACTCAAATGAGACAGGAACACCACTCACACATTCAATTCACATATTGACAATATGCATGCTTCCTTTTCGCCGCCAATTTGCGTTATTTTCAAACAAACTGTACGGAGCTCTGCCTCTGACGTGTGTGCTCTTACCTAATTGTATCTTTACAGGAATGAGTCAAGCTCATACTGTCCCGTGTCATAAACCATTTTTATCATACATATCCTTAAATTTATGAATTGTTTTGGCACACACTATTTCATTCGATAGTGCATTCCACTGGTCAATTGCCCTATTTGGGAAACTAAATTTCCTTACGAACTTTATCACCTCTCTTTTCATCCAGTTTTTTGCAGTGTCCTCTTGCTGATGCTTCCCCATAGGTTATATATTCATTTATGTCTATTTACTCCTTCCCTGACATCCATTTATATAGCATAATTATGTCTCCTCTTTTCCTTCTCTCCTGTAGTGTAGGTAGATTCAGTTTCTCTAATCTTTCTTCATGGCTTAGATCCCTTAAGCTTGGTACCCATCTTGTAGCAGCCGTTTGAACTTTTTCAATCTTATTTATGTGATTTTTGAGATGAGGATTCCAGACTACTGATGCATACTCCAGGGTTGGTCTGATGAATGATGTTACTATCTTTCTCAGCATGTCTTCACTTATGAATGTGAATGCTATTCTCATATTTGCAAGCAGTGTATACATGTTTCGTACCTTCTCACTGATGTGGTTAGCGGGAGATAGTCTGTTATTGATAATCACACCTAGGTCCTTTTCTCTTTCTGATATCACACCTAGGTCCTTTTCTCTTTCTGATATGTGTAGGGTTTAACTTCCTAGATTATAATCCCAATCAGGTCTTTGTCCACTTTTACCAAAGTTGATTACATGACACTTGTCCACACTGAATTCCATTTACCATGCATTGCTCCATTCATGAATCTTATTTAATTCTTCTTGTAGCTCTTTACAAGAGTCTGTGTCAGTAATTCTTCTTTGTATTTTTGCATCAGCAAACATATTTAGATAGCTTTCATTTCCAATGTTGCTATCTATGTCATTTATATGCACTAAAAACATAATTGGTGCCAACACTGAGCCCTGTGGAAATCAGCTAGTCACAGTTTGCTTCAGATTCCTCCTTGATGGTACAGTTTCCATAAAAGTCTTTGGTGTGGTACTCTGCCAAATGCTTTCTTGAAATCAAGATAGATACTGTCCACCCACCTTTCTCTTTTCTGTTATGTTTCAGCTACTCTATGATAGTAACTCAACAGATTAGTAACAAATGAGTTTTCCTTTCTGAAACGAAACTGTCTTTCTGTTATGATATTGTGTTATATACGATTTATCCAAATTTTTCTTATCAGCTTTTCTAACATCTTGCTTACAAAACTGGTTAGTGATACTGGTCGGTAGTTGAGTGGATTCTGTCTATTCCCTTTCTTGAATAAGGGAACAATGTTTGCTTTCTTCCAAATATCACGTAGTTTACCCTGACCCAAGGATTCCTTGAATATTAAAGATAATGGTCTACGTAACTCCTTTGCACATTCATGTAGCACCCAACATGAAATTTCATCAGGGCCATTTGCTTTTCCTAATTTACTTAACTCCTCCTATATTTCTTTTTCTGATATTTGTATAACTGATAATATGTGTGGGCATGGATGTTCCATATCATCCCTCTCAAAATTATTTTCTTCTGTAAAAAGTTGTTGAGGCATTTAGTAGGAGGTGGGTGGCTGTGGCATGTCTGCAGGAAGTCCGGTACAGGGGTGGATCAGCCAGAAAGATTGCTGGGAAGGATTGCTACTATAAGTTGTTTTGGCAGGGGGGAACTGACGGATATGGGGGTGTGGGTGTGTTGGTTGCGGAGAAATGGGTGGAGTATGTTATGAATGTCATGAGAGTAAGTGATAGGATAATAGTAGTGAAAATTTTGGTCGGGCAGAGGTTGGTTTCAGTCATATCAGCATATGCTCCGCAGGTAGGATTGGATTACGCAGAGAAGGATAGATTTTGGGATGATTTAATACGAGTAGTAAGTGGTATGAGTGACGATGAGGTGGTGGTTCTGGGAGGGGATTTAAATGGTCATGTTGGTGAAGCAGCTCAGGGTTATGAAGGAGTCCATGGAGGATGTGCATATGGTGTGAGGAATGCGGAAGGGGAAAGAATACTCGAGTTTGGGGAGGCTATGGACATGATTGTGTGCAACACACATTTTAGAAAAAGAGTGAGTAGATTGATTACGTACGAGTCCGGGGGAAATAGTAGCCAGATAGATTATTTTCTGGTAAGGAGGGTTGATAGGAGATTAGTGAGGGATGTTAAAGTTATAGGAAGTGAGGAGTGTGTTCAGCAGCACAAACTGTTGATTTGTGACATGGTGCTTAAGGAACGAGTGATGAGAAGGATGACATATGTACCTAGGAGGAAAATATGGAAGCTGAGAAACCAATCAGTTAGGGATGCCTTTTATAGTGAGATGAGGAGAGTGGTGGCTGAACAGGAAGCCAAAGATAGAGACGTTAATGAACAGTATGGAGCCCTTAAGAACAACCTCTTGAGAGTTACCGATGCAGTATGCGGTTGGACAAGAGGCCCACCAAGACATAAAGTATCTTGGTGGTGGGATGAGGGTGTAGAAGCCGCAGTTAAGGAGAAGAGAAGGCTTTTCCGGGAATGGAAGAAGGGTGGTAACAGGGAGGAGTACTTGGCTGCCAAGCGCAGGGCTAGAAGAGAGGTATACAGGGCGAAGTCTGAGTCACAGAGACTTTTACTTGATAATCTAAATCATGAAGGAAGGAAAAATATGGTTTTTAGGGTGGCAAATCAGATGAAGAGAGATAATCGGGACATTGTAGGCGAGCAGTGTGTGAAGAATGATGAAGGAAGGGTAGTGGTTAACAGTGAGGATATTAAAGATGCATGGAGAGAGCATTATAGCCGGTTGTTGAATGAGGAGTTTGATTGGGACAGGGAAGGTTTGGAGCCAGCTGATCCAGTGTTTGGGCCTTGGCCTTTGATTGATGCTGCTACTGTGAGTGAGGCAATAGGCAGGATGCGGGTGGGGAAGGCGGCAGGTGTGTCTGGGTTGACTGCCGAAATGTTGAAGGCCTCAGGAGATATTGGGGTGAGGTTAGTCACTGACCTGATAAATAGGATTATATATGAGTGTGTTGTCCCAGATGATTGGCTGAAGAGTGTAATTGTAAATGTGTACAAAGGGAAGGGTGATGCCCTGGAAAGGGGAAATTACAGAGGTATAAAGCTCTTAGATCAGATAATGAAAGTAATGGAGAAAGTTCTAGAAGGTATGATTAGAGAAAGAGTGAATATCAATGAGATGCAGTTTGGGTTTATGCCAGGCAGGGGGACCACTGATGCCATATTCATTGTTCGACAGCTTCAGGAAAAATATATTGGCAAGAAAAGGGAATTGTATTTTGTTTTTGTTGATTTGGAAAAGGCCTTTGACAGAGTCCCTAGAGAGGTGGTGAAGTGGGCAATGAGAAAGCTAGGGTTGGAAGAGTGGCTGGTTAGGGTGGTTATGGCCATGTACGTGGGTGCTCACACTCAGGTAAGGGTGAATGGAGCTTTGAGTGATGAGTTTCCCGTGAATGTTGGTGTGCATCAGGGGTCAGTTTTGAGTCCCTTGTTGTTTATCATGGTGCTTGAAGCCCTCTCACGTGGCTTCAGAGATGGACTCCCATGGGAGATGTTGTATGCTGATGATTTGGTGTTGATTGCTGAGAATGAAGGGGAGGCTGAGGAAAGATTTAAGAAGTGGAGAGATGGTATGGGGCACAAGGGCTTAAGGGTAAATGCAGATAAAACAAAAGTGATGATATCTAGGGTTGGTGGCGGTACAATCAGAGGAGAGGGAGAGTGGCCATGTGCAGTTTGCCACATGGGTGTGGGAAGTAATTCCATCTTGTGCAGTGTTTGTGATAGATGGGTGCACAAGAGATGTAGTGGTATTAGAGGTAGACTGCGAGATAATGCTGATTTCATGTGTGCGGTGTGTCGGGGAGAGCAGGCAGAGATTGTTAGGCATGAGAGGGTTGAACTTGCAGGTGAGTCTCTTGAGTGTGTGGAGGAGTTTTGTTATTTGGGAGACATGTTATGTGCCGGAGGTGGGGCTGGAGTTAGCTCGGTTGCTAGAGTGAGAAGTGGTTGGAAGAAGTTCAGGGAGCTGTTGCCTCTCCTGACATTGAGAGGACTCTCCTTACGTGCTAAGGGGTCTTTGTATGCAGCATGTGTTAGGAGTGTGTGATGGTATGGTAGTGAGACCTGGGCAGTAAAGGAAGAGGATATACGCAGGTTTAAACGTACAGAAATGACAATGATTAGGTGGATGTGCAGTGCGTCCCTGCGTGCAAGGCCTGGGGGGGCTGGGTTTACGATAGAAGAGTTGAGAGGTAGGATGGGACTGGAGTGTATTGGTGTTGTGATGAGGAGAGGTAGGCTGAGGTGGTTTGGACATGTGGAGAGGATGGGGGATGATAATTGGGTACAGAGGGTGAGAAGTGTTAATATTGGGGGAGGGGTTGGGAGGGGTAGACCGAGAAAGACATGGGACGAGGTCATTAAATGTGACTTAAGGGTTAAGGGACTGAATAGGGAGGCTGCCAGAGATCGAGCAGCGTGGAGAGCCGCCATTAGGTGACCAAGGCCGACACATGCAAGCATGTTGGAGCCTTCAAAAACGAAACGAAACGAAACGAAACGAAAAACTGATTAGAAATTCTTACTTAGTGCTTAACAAATATCTTTCTCTTGGGTATAGATGATCCCCTCATCCGTAATGGATTGTATTTTATCTTTTACCTTGGTTTTGCTTCAGATGTAGCAGTAAAATAGCTTCGGCTGATCACTACTTATATTTATGATGTCTTCCTCAAACTGTCTTTGGGCTTCTCTCCTTATTCTTGTATAATCGTTTCTTGCCTGTTTATAGCTGTTATATGGCCTCTCACCATTGTGTCTTCTGTATCTATTCCACAAGTCTCTTTCTTCTTTTGACTTTTTTACATTCTGTATTAAACCATTTTTTTTTCTTTTCTGCTTCTTTGTGCAATGGGATGTAATTTTGGACTCCTATTTCATAAAGTTAACAAACAAATGTTTTATATATAACATTCAAATCTTGCCCTCTAAGCTCCTTTTCCTAATCTATTTCCAAGAAGTACTTCTTTAGGTCATGGTAGGTTCCCTTTTTATAATTTAGGCTCGTTTTGTAACTTTCATTACTGTTAACTATGTCATATGCAGTCCTGAAGTTGAAATTTAATAGTGCATGGTCGCTTTTGCTGAATGGAGGGTGATACAATATATTGTCATTATCGTTTTCTTGTCTAGTAAAAATAAGATCTAGTACTGGTGGTACATCAAGTCCTCTTCTTCTGGTGCCTTCCTTTACATGTTGTGTTTGGAAAAACTTCTGCAAGAGATCCAAAACCTTTTGGTCCCAATAGCTTTTCTGGCTTTTTATATCTAGAGTATTCCAATTTATACAGTATTTGTATTAAAATCTCCAGTTAATATACAGTAATCCCTGTCTGGAACTTAGGTTTGTCTGGGACTTGGGCCTGAGGCTTCTGGACAGGTACTTATGGACCCTAACCCAGCCTAACTCTGAAAACCACAAACATAACTCCCTACTGGACACACACACAGCACCTATTTAAGACCCTATTCACACCAATAAGAGACAAAAAGCATGAAATAAATGAAAAGGAACCAGTTAATGAGGATTACAGGTAAGTATGGAAAATATTTAGCAGCTGACAACCTAATGAAACTCCCAACCGGACACAGACATCATCTTTTTCAGACCCTACACATACCAATAAGGGACAGAAAGCATGAAATAAGTGAAATGGAACCAAAGAATGAGGAATTAGAGGTGAGTATGGAAAATATTTCACGGTATCCAGGGTCGGTTATGGAGATTAAACTGCCTCCAGTGTTGTGCTGCACTTAATCCATTGCACTCTGATTTCTAATTTCTTACCACTGCACAACACTGTAAATTCCCATGTGGTCTAGTGGTGAGGTATTGCAGTTTATTCACTGTTTATTCACAAAAACAAGCATGTCTGGCAGCCATTGTGAGGAGCACTTACTCCCGATGGTAGTTAGGCGGTAACTGGGGAGGGGAGGGAAGCAGGGGACCGCTATCTACCCACCAAAACACAGCTGGTCGGTGCCGCGTGCCAAGTTTAAAGTTATGGCTTTAAAAATTTTGGATTTTTTAATGATTTTTTCCGTTTTGGGGGCATTTTGGGATTCCGAAGGCCCAAGCCCAAAATGTCTGGGACTAGGGTGTTCGGGTCTTACAGGGATTACTGTAATTCTTTCAGATTTCTCTGCCTCCAGTGTTGTGCAGCACTTAATCCTTTCCACTCCGATTTCTAATTTCTTACCACTGCACAACACTGTAAATTCCCATGTGGTCTAGTGGTGAGGTATTGCAGTTTATTCACTGTTTATTCACAAAAACAAGCATGTCTGGCAGCCATTGTGAGGAGCACTTACTCCTGATGGTAGTTAGGCGGTAACTGGGGAGGGAAGGGAAGCAGGGGACCGCTATCTACCCACAAAAAACACAGCTGGTCGGTGCCGCGTGCTGAGTTTAAAGTTACAGCTTTAAACATTTTTTGATTTTTTCCTATTTTTTTGTGTTTCGGGGACATTTTGGGGTTCCAAAGGCCCCAGCCCAAAATGTCCGGGACTAGGGTGTTCGGGTCTTACAGAGATTACTGTAATTCTTTCAGATTTCTCCTCATTCTATGTAGTAATGCTCTTAAAATCTGAATTGTACCCTCTGCCAGATCTTCATATTCGCCTCTTTCTCATGTGTTTGGCATATAAATTTGCCACAATTACATTCCCTTCAGATGTATTAAATTCTACTGCAATCACTTCTGCTTGCGAGGGTGTATCTAGTTCTATTTCTTTGACTTTTAGATTTCCCTTTGTTAATATTATAATTCCCCCTCCTTTTTTTAAGTTCCTATCTCTTCTCCATATATTGTATTCCTCTAGGTTTAGGATATCGTTTGATATCCTCGGTGTTAATTTTGTTTCGTTTAGGCAAATAATTTGTGGTTCATTTTCTTTGATATAATCATTCATCTCTAATAATTTAGATATCATTCCATGAACATTTGGGTATATCAACTTAATCATCTTGTTTACATACCTGTCATGACTTGGGTCTACTCCCTTCCTCCTTTTTATTCCCTTTTGGTTATGTACCACTTTCGTACCTGCAATCCAATTACTTTGTAAAAAAATGTATTTTTCTCCTCCTATGATCTTCCCTCATTCTTTGTTTTTGCCTCCTCCTTCTTCTCTTTTAGTAATTCCAGTTCCTCTTGAGTTAGGCATCTTTTTACCCATTCATTTTTGAATTCCTCTTTTTCCATAAGCTTCTTTGCATTTTTAGTATCTCCTCCACAGTGTTTACACTCTGAAAGGTTACTTTCAGGGGCCCTGATTTATTTCTCTCATATTTCCCTAGCCTTTTGTGTTCCTCTATGTCTTTATTACAGATTTCCTTTGATACTTCCTTCAATATGCTCATTACATTTGTCATCTCCTTTATGTCTCTCGAGATCTTGTTTTTTATTTTTTCCTCCTATATACCGGTGATTACTATAGATCTGTTGACATCTGCTGAAAATTGACCAATTTGGGATTGTTTTGGATTATTCTTTTCACTTCCTTTTCAATGCTTTTTTCTTCAACTCTTGTTTCTGAGTTTCTTTACTTTCACCATTTCAGCATACATAGTTTCCACATCATTTTTGTTGATTTGCATCGCCTCATTCACTTGGGTTATCTTCTCCTCAATATCACTACTCTGATCTATCAGAATGCTTACTTGCCTAATTGTCTCTGTATCATTTCTGAATACTTCCACAATACTCTCAAAATTGATAACTGTACTTGCCCCTTCACTAATCTAACTTCAAAGTGAACCCACCTCTACTGTCAGCTCATCCTTTGTTTTGTCTTTCTTGTTAACTTCCTTTGCTAATTTTTCATTTTCCTGCTTCTGCATGTGCAACTGCTTCTTAATTTCATTCATTTCAATCTGAAATACCTTCTCCAATCTGTTTACCAGTTCTAACAGCTTACTGTATGTTTCCATTTCAACCAGTTCTTGGTAGAAATCATCATCCTGCTTTCTACCGAGATCCCTTTTCTTAGCTCCTTCCAAATTTGCTTTACTAAATTAGGTGGACATCTTGTGGTACTAAGAGCAAAGACTCTACTTACATTCCCAGGTGCGCAGACTAAACACAAACAACTTACGAGCTTGCTAGGTGCATTCCTGCACTATTTTGGTTTATTCTGTTGTTTGAACACCACTCTAACTAAAAACTTCCTCTTTTATATCAGGACACCATTTAGAATAACATGGTACAATCGCCCAAAGAAGTGATGTCCCGATTCCCAGTACCTTTCGCTCAGAAAGTGGTATCTGGCAACTGTCATGGCCATGTTATATTTTCTATATTGCACACCGGAAAGAACAGTATTTGGGTAAACAACACCAAAAAGTAATATGTTAGCGTTTTTATCGTGTATATCTCGCATTACAGAAGAGGAAACCACAATACACTGAGGCTTAGCAGTACGAAAGAATGTGAAACGCACTCCCTATCGCTCAACGGTTTCAGGGTTAAAATGCAGAGAAACTCTCGTAATACTTATTTTCCATTCAAAATCAACAATACTGAAGGAAATATGTCCCATAAAATAAAACCCACAGATAATCGTAATTTCGAAATCATTAGTGTCATCAAATCAGAAAAATAAACATCTAAAGATATATTATTATCCACATTTAATTCTCTATACGGGATGATATTCACACAGGTAAACCCGTAAGTGCTGAAAGCCTGAAAGCAAGACTGACCAACAAGAAACTACAGCCTATCGGTGCAAGCAGATTATTGCTCTTTATTTAGCAAATACTCCAGTAAGACAGATATACTGGCACCTTAACAGTTAACAGATAGATAAGCGATATAGAGGTAGAACATTGGAAATTTGCTACTGAAGCCCCTCGTAGCACAAGACCAAGACAGACGGATTAATTACCACTTGTATTTACCTAATTGTATTTACCTAATTGTGATATACAGGAAATGAGCTACGCTCGTGGGGTCCCGTCTCTGTTTCTCAATAAGTCAAATTTTGCCTTAAACTCATTTAAGTTTTTAGACCGGACGATCTCTTTGTCCAGGCTATTCCACAGGTCTATACATCTATACGGAAAACTAAATTTCTTGATGTCCTTTGAGCAGCTTGGCTTCTTTAGTTTCATTCCGTGTCCTCTTGTTGCTCTCTCATCCCACACAAACAGATTTTCTCTGTCAATTTTATCTACTCCTATCATAGTCCTGAACACTGCAATCATGTCACCCCTCTCTCTCCTTTCCTCTAAGGAGGGCAAATCCAGCCTTTCCAGCCTCTCCCTGTATGGCAAATCTGCCAGACTAGGGACCATCTTGGTTGCTGTTCTTTGTATTCTCTCAATCTTGGTTATATCTTTCTTTTTGTGTGGGGACCACAATACTGCTGCATATTCTAACCTGGGCCGGATCATGGCCACTATCAATTTTTTCATCATCTCCTCATCCATGTAATGAAATGCCACTCTTATATTGGTCAAGAGTTTATATGTCTCTCTCACTATCTTATTTATGTGCTTTTCAGGTGACAAACTATCCTGGACCAGCACTCCCAAATCTTTCTCTTCTCTCGCTTTTCTAATTGGTTCATTACCCATCAAATAATTCAATGATGGCCTCTTGGTACTTTTACCCATTTCCAATATTTTACATTTTTTTGCGTTGAATTTCATTTCCCACATCCGGCTCCAATCATATATCCTATCCAGATCCTCCTGTAGCATTTTACAGTCCTCTTCAACCTCTACCTTTCTCAAGATCTTTGCATCATCAGCAAACAGGCTTGCGTAGCTGTTCACTCCATCTACCATATCATTTACATAAATCAAGAACATTACTGGTGCCAACACCGAGCCCTGTGGGACACCACTTGTTACTTCCCTCCATCCAGATGTCCTGTCCTTTATTACTGTCCTCATTTGTCTGTCACTCAGAAAGTCTCTCATCCATTCCAGGAGGCTTCCCTTAAGTCCTCCTATATGCTCTAATTTCCATAATAGTCTCTTGTGGGGTACTTTGTCGAAGGCCTTCTCCAGATCTAAGTACACACAATCCACCCAACCGTCTCTCTCCTGTAGCACGTCAATCGCCCTTGAGTAGAAGCTCAACAAGTTGGAAACACATGACATTCCACTTCTGAATCCAAACTGACTTTCAGTCAAAATATTCATCTCTTCCAGATATTTTATCCATCTATCTTTCAGGATTCTCTCACACAATTTCGCAACCATACTGGTTAGGGACACTGGTCTATAATTCAGGGGTTCTTCCTTGTTTCCTCCCTTATAGATTGGCACCACATTTGCCCTCTTCCATTCCCGAGGCACTTTCCCCTCTTCCAAGGAGCACACAATTAAATTGTGAATCTTATCCGCCAGTTGTTCTCTGCATTCCTTCAGTACCCAATTAGAGATTCCATCCGGTCCTGGGGCCTTCCTTACATCTTGAGCTTCCAGTAATTTATACACTTCCTGCACTTCCACTTTTATATCTTTTATCACTACATTTCTTATCATTCCCTCTCCTTCCACAAACTCCCTTTCCTTAGTGAAAACCGACTGGAAACATTTGTTCATTACTTCAGCTTGCATTACTGCATCCTTGTAGACCTCTCCTTCTACTTTCAGTTTGGTGATTCCTTCCCTTTGCTTCAATTTGCCATTAACAAATCTATAAAACAATTTGGGTTCATCCTTACATTTGTCAATTATACCTTTTTCAAAGTTCCTTTCTTCCTCTCTACGTATTCTTGTATATTCATTTCTAGTTCTTTTATATTCTTCCTTTTTCCTGATATTACTTCTCTTTTTCCATTTGTTCCATGCCATGTCCCTCTCTTTTTTCGCTATTATACACCTTCTATTAAACCACACCTTTTTCCTGTTTTCTTTCCCACTTACTCTTGGCACATATTTTTCCACACCCAGATTGTAGAGGTCTAAAAAGATATCCCACTTCCTCTGTATCTCTCTTGTTTCTCTGAATTTTCTCCAGTCCGCATTTTCAAAAAAATTTCTCAATTCTGCAAAGTTTGTTTTCCCAAAGTTGTATCTTCCTTGCCTATAAAGCTCATCTCTTGGCACCACGTTCCCTATTATCATCTGGAACTCAATGACCACGTGATCACTTTTTCCTATAGGACACAGATAATTTAATGATTCAATTACATCAGGTTCTTTGGATAGTAGCAAATCTAATCTTGCTGGTGTGTCATCACCTCTGAATCGTGTCTCTTCTTTAACCCACTGTGTCATTACATTATTCATTGCTATATTTAACAATTTAGTGCCCCACGAATCTTCGCTGCCTCCTGAGTCCCATTCCTCCCAGTTCACCTCTTAACAATTAAAGTCACCCATTAGGATTATATTGTTGCTTTTCTCGATCACTTTCTGTAGATAACTAACCATGTCTGACAACATCTCCTGGTATTCATCGTCATTCCATGCTCTCGTCTTAGGGGGAACATATACCACTGCCATATCTCTCTTACCATTCTCCCCAGTTTCTAGTTTCAAATTTATGGCTTCGGCCCTGCCCTCTGCAATTTCCACAGTATCTACGTTTATGTTGTCCTTCACTGCTATCATCACTCCTCCTCCCGTTTTTTCTTTTCTGTCTCTTCTCCATAATTTGTATTTCCCACCTCCCATATGAATATCAATATCTTCTTTCAATTTAGTCTCTACAAAGCACATAACATCAGGCTCGTGTGCCCTCAAAAAATCATTGATTTCTAACCTTGCCGATATTAGTCCATCAATGTTTGTGTACGCCACTTTCAAACTTTTTTCATCGTTTTTTATTCTCTCGTCTCTCCTTCCTTCCGTCGGTACCACTTTCTCAATTTCTGGTCCATAACTCTCCAATAAAACTCTGTCTTCTCTTTCTCCGTTCGTTGTTCGTTTTTTATCTTTGCTTCCTTTACTAACTCCTTTAATTTAGCTCTTTCCTCTTCATTTGCATCTCTCCTAATCCAAACATTCTTAAACCCCTCTTTCTCTGACAATTTCCACGTTCTACTTATGATTTCATTCACTGTTACTTGGGACTTAAACTTTACTTTCAAGGGCCTTGCCCCACCATCCTCGTACTTTCCTAACCTAAACACTTCTTCAATCTCTTCTTGGGCTTCATTGTTTCCTTCCATAACCACTGCTACTATTTCTTTAGCCTTGCTCAGTTCCTCTCTCTCTCTTTCAGATCTTACTGTCATTCGTTTTTCTTTTATTCCTGAGATTATCACACATTTTTTCTTGTCTGCTACATCCCTGACCAAAGATTCTCTACTTCTTAGTACTCTAACCACTTCCTTCTCCACTTTTTCCTTACTTTGTTGTTCTATGATTTCCTTCAAATTTACATTTCCTTCCTCCTGTATTTTCTTCCATCCCTTATGTTGCTCCTTAATTTCCTGAATATGCTCATCTTGCCTCCTCGATTTTGATTCGTATTCATCTAGTTTACTTTTTATTCTGTCCCTTTCTTCTTCCAACCTCTTATTCTCCCTCTTCAGCTGTTTTATTTCATTTGATGCGGATTCGTTATTCGCCTTTAATTCTGTAACTTCTTTTTCTTGTTCCTCACTACGTGTGTTAACTTTTTCCAGACTATTCTGTAGGACTTTGATCTCTCTCTCTTGCTCTATGGTCCGTTCCTGCAGCTGCTTAATTACTTCCCATACCTTTTTTAACTCCTGGACATTCCTCTCCGCCATTTTCTCCACTCCTGCTACTCTCGTTTCTTGCAGCTTATCACTTCCTTTGCCTACATTTGGCTCGGTGAAGCCCACAAATTCCCCCTCGCCAGTTGTAAACAATCTTCCGTCTCTCTCCGCCATGATGCAACCATATGGAAACTTTCTTTTTCACTCTGTCTTGTATTTTTAGGGCCGAAACTTGCGTTTTTTTAAACTAATATCCGACGGGACCACCACTCACGCATTCAACCACATAATCACAATAGGCTATCTCCTTTTCGCTGCTAGTTCTGCGATTATTTCCCCTCGATCCAGGAGCAGCTCCGTCTCTCTCCCTCTGCGACCTGTGTTGCTATCAAGACGCAAATTAATCTGCCGGCATTCAGTGACGTTAGTGAAACCAGTGCAATCATGAGTGGAAAACTGGTCATTTTTATTCACATGAAATTCCAACATGTTATAAAACATGTAGGGCAGTTGCATGGAAGAACTAAAGAGGGAGAGGTTGATAGTCAAAATCATGAATGCGACAATGAAGATAAAACCAAAAACATTATATTAAAAATAAGGGGGAGTGGGGGGAGGGGAAACTGTGACAAAGGTCGAGACAACCTCTCCCTCTCCTGCCGTGGTAATGACTGACGGAAGGCCTGCCGTGCACTGTTGCCAAAGGAAAAATTATTGAAATCCGCTAAATTAGTCTCAGATGCGGTAAAAATCTGCCAGACTGAGGGAAATTAACGAAAAAAAAATGGGCAAGACCTAAAAAAAAAAAAAAATGAGCAAGACCTGAAAAAAAAAAGAGCTAGAGAAATGTAATAATTTTATATCAGCTAGACTGCTTTTGAAATCTCTAAATTTAGCGGGAAAATCGCTTCATTGGTAACTGCCGGCATGAGTCGTGAAAATGTGCCAGATGTCACTATTTATTTATTTTTTAACTGATCTATAAAAAAAAAAAAGAAAAAAACAAAGGCTAAACTTAACAAGTATTTTCACAAGATTAATTTTTTGTACACCATAAATAATGTTTGCAGGGCAGGCAAAGATTGTTTCCGTCTCCTAAATAAACGATGCCAGACCCAGGGAGTTTCGTCCGAAACTTAAAGAAAGCGAGTCATCACTTCTTTGGGCGACTGTACAGAGCTTGACTCATATAAAGATACTATTTAGGTACAGCCACGTTGGACAAGCACGGAGCGGCGTGTCGTACGTCGAGCCTGCATGGTGTCTCAAGTGTGTGTGTGTGTGTAACTCACCGGGTCGTTCAGGATCACTTGATAGTAGTGATCGTCAGCTTTTTACCCTCCCGGAAGGGAGCTTAAAGTTCATATAGTCCGATCTATGGGCAAGGCTGTGACCTTCACACACGCACACACCCATCCCCTTGCTCAAGGGGGACAGTAACCACCCACTTCGTCAGTGAAACTTTTCGCAACTTAAGCGAGGCGAGAACTCCCGTCTACCAGATGGCACGCGAGAACGCTACCACTGCGCCAGCAGTGTGTGTGTGTGTGTGTGTGTGTGTGTGTGTGTGTGTGTGTGTGTGTG
>JAGKTI010000466.1:95018-118564 GCA_018397915.1 Birgus latro
CCCTGTATCAGAGATGGCGCGCGAGAGCGCTACCCCTGCGCCGGCTGTGTGTGTGTGTGTGTGTGTGTGTGTGTATTTACCTAATTGTGATATACAGGAAGTAAGCTACGCTCGTGGGGTCCCGTCTCTTTTTCTCAGTAAGTCAAATTTTGCTTTAAACTTGTAAATTTTTTTAAACTGGACGATCTCTTTGTCCAGTCTATTCCACAGGTCTATGCATCTATACAGAAAACTTTATTTCTTGATGTCCTTCAAGCAGCGTGGCTTCTTCAGTTTCAGTCTGTGTCTTCTTGTTGCTCTCTTATCCCATAAAAACAGATCTTCTCTATCAATTTTACCTACTCCCATCATGGTCGTGAACACTGCAATCATGTCACCCCTCTCTCTCCTTTCCTCTAAGGAAGGCAAATCCAGCCTTTCTAGCCTCTCACTGCATGACAGATCTGCCAGACTGGGGGCCATCTCATTTGCTGTTCTTTGTATTCTCTCAATCTTGTTTATATCTTTGTTTTTGTGTAGTGACTACACTACTGCTACATATTCTAACCTGGGGTGGATCATGGCCACTATCATTTTTTCATCATCTCTTCATTCATGTAATGAAATGCTACTCTTATGTTGGTCAAGAGTTTATATGTCTCTCTATCTTGTTAATGTGTTTTTCAGGTGACAAACTATCCCGGACCAGCACTCCTAAACCTTTCACTTCTCTCGGTTTTGTAATTGGTTCATTACCCATCATATAATTCAGTGATAGTCTTTTGGTGCTTTCACCCATTTCCAATATTTTACATTTTTTTGTGTTGAATTTCATTTCCCACATCCAGCTCCAGTCATGTATCCTATCCAGATCCTCCTGAAGCATTTTACAGTCCTCTTCAACCTCTACCTTTCTCAAGATCTTTGCACCATCAGCAAACAGACTCGCATAACTGTTCACTTCTTCTACCATATCATTTACGTAAATCAGGAACATTACTGGCGCCAACACCGAGCCCTGTGGGACAACTCTTTTACTTTTCTCCATCCAGATGTCCTGTCCTTTATTACTGTCCTCATTTGTCTGTCTCTCAAAAAGTCTCTCATCCATTCCAGGAGGTTACAAATCAGTCCTCCGATATGCTCTAATTTCCACATTAGTCTCTTATGGGGTACCTTGTCAAAGGCCTTCTCCAGATCTAAATACACACAATCCACCCAACCGTCCCTCTCCTGTAGCGCATCAATCGCTCTTGAGTAAAAGCTCAACAAGTTGGAAACACATGACCTTCCACTTCTGAATCCAAATTGACTTTCAGGCAAAATATTCATCTCTTAAAGAGATTTAATCCATCTATCTTTCAGAATCCTCTCGCACAATTTTGCAACCATGCTGGTTAGGGACACTGGTCTATAGTTCAGGGTTTCTTCCTTGTTTCCTCCCTTGTAAACTATACCACATTTGCTCTCTTCGATTCTCAACGCACTTTCCCTTCTTCCAGCGAACACACAATTAAACTGTGAATCTTATCCACCAGTTGTTCTCTGCATCGCTTCAGTACCCAACTTGAAATTCCATCAGGTCCTGGGGCTTTCTTTACATCTTGAGTTTCCAGTAATTTGTATACTTCCTGCACTTCCACTTTTATATCTTTTATCACTACATTCCTAGTCACTCCCTCCCCCTCCACAAACTCCCCTTCATTAGTAAAAACCGACTGGAAAAGTTTCTTCATTATTTGAGCTTGCATTACCGCATCTTTAAAACCTCTCCTTCTAGTTTCAGTTTGGTGATTCCTTCCTTTTGTTTTAATCTGCCATTAACAAATCTATAAAACAATTTGGGTTCATCCTTACATTTGTCGATTATTCCTTTTTGAAAGTTCCTTCCTTCCTCTCTACGAATTCTTGTATATTCATTTCTAGTTCTTTTATATTCTTCCTTTGTTCTGTTATTAACTCTCCTTCTCCATTTGTTCCACGCCATGTCCCTCTCTTTTTTCGCTATCATACACCTTCTATTAAACCACTCCTTTTTCCTTTTTCTTTCCCACTTACTCTTGGAACATATTTTTCCACTCCTGAATTACAGAGGTCTAGAAAGATATCCCACTTCCTCTGAATCTCTCTTGTTTCTCTGAATTTTCTCCAATCTGCATTTTCAAAATTTTTTCTCAATTCTGTAAAGTTTGCTTTCCCAAAGTTTTATCTTCCCTGCCTATAAAGCTCGTCCCTTGGCACCATATTCCCTATTATCATCTGAAATTCAATGACCACGTGATCACTTTTTCCCATAGGACACAGATATTTCAAAGATTCAATTATGTCAGGTTCTTTGCTTAGCAATAAATCTAATCTTGCTGGTGTGTCATCACCCCGGAAATGTGTCTCTTCTTTGACTCACTGCATCATTACATTATTCATTACAATGTTTAACTATATGGTGCCCCACGAATCTTCGCTGCCTCCTGAGTCCCATTCCTCCCAGTTCACCTCTTTACAATTAAAATCACCCATTAGAATTATATTGTTGCTTTTCTCAATCACTTTCTGTAGATAACTAACCATGTCTGACAACATCTCCTGGTATTCAATATCAATCCATGCTCTTGTCTTAGATGGAACATATACTACTGCTATATCTCTCTTACAGTTCTCTCCAGTTTCTAATTTCATATTTATTGCTTCAGCCCTATCCTTTCCCATTTTCACAGTATCTAAACTTTAGTTGTTCTTCACTGCTATCATCACTCCTCCTCCCATTTTATCTTTTCTGTCTCTTCTCCACAATTTGTATTTGCCATCTCCCATATGGATATCAATATTCTCACTTAGCTTAGTCTCTACAAAGCACATAACATTAGGTTAATGTACCCTCAAGAAATCGTTGATTTCTAACATTACCGATATTAATCCATCAATGTTTGTATATGCCACTTTCAAACTTTTTTCATTATTACTTATACCCTCTTCTCTCCTCCTCTCCGTTGGTACCACTTCCTCAATTTCTGGTCTATAACTCTCCAATAAAACACTGTCTTCTCCTCCGTTCTCTGTTTGTTTTTTGCCTTAGCTTCCTTTACTAACTCCTTTAATTTAGCTTTTTCTTCCTCATTTGCATCTCTCCTTATCCAAACATTTTCAAACCCCTCTTTGTCTGCTAATTTCCATGTCCTATTCATGATTTCATTTATTATTACCTGGGACTTCACTTTCAATGGCCTCGCTCCTCCTTCCTCGTACTTACCTAACCAAAACACTTCTTCAATCTCTTCTTGGGCTTCGTTGTTATCCTCCATGACTACTGATATTATTTCTTTAACTTTTCTCAATTCTTCTCATTCTCTTTCAGATCTTATTGTCATACGCTTTTCTTTTACCCCTGAAATTATTACACATTTTTTCTTATCTACTACATCCCTGACTAAAGATTCTCTACATTTCAGTACCCTAACCACTTCCTTCTCCACCTTTTCTTTGCTTTGTTGTTCTAAAATCTCTTTCAAATTTACATTCCCTTCCTCCTGAAATTTCTTCCAACCCCTATGTTGCTCCATGATTTCCTTAATATGTTCATCTTCCATCCTTGATTTTGATTGATACTCATCTTATTTGCTTTTCATTCTGTCCATTTCTTCTTCCAACCTCTTGTTTTCCCTCTTGAGCTGTTTTATTTCATTTGTGGCAGATTCATTACTCACTTTTAATTCTGTGACTTCTCTTTCTTGCTCCGCACTGCGTGTGCAAACTTTTTACAGCTTCTTCTTTAAGACTTTGATCTCTCTCTCCTGTTCTAAGGTCCGCTCTTGCAATTCCCTAATTACTACCCATACCTTTTTTAATTCCTGGACATTGCTCTCTGCCGTTTTCTCTACTCCTGCTACTCTTGTTTGATGTGTGTGTGTGTGTGTGTGTGTTCTTACCTAATTGTATCCTTAGAGGAATGAGTTAAGCTCGTACTGTCCCATGCACTCGTATTAAACCATTTTTGTCAAACATATCCTTAGATTTACCAACAGTTTTGGCACACACTATTTCATCTGATGGTGCATTCCACTGAGCAACTATCCTATTTGGGAAACTAAGCATCCTTACGTCTTTGTGACCTCTCATTTTAAGCATTTCTTTGCAGTGTCCTCTTGTTGATGCCTCTCCAAATATACTCACTGATGTCTACTCATTGATGTGTGTGTGTGTGTGTGTGTGTGTGTGTGTGTGTGTGTGTGTGTGTGTGTGTGTGTGTGTGTGTGTGTGTGTGTGTGTGTGTGTGTGTGTGTATTTACCTATTTGCCTATTTGTACTATACAGGAATTGAGCTAAGCTCGTGTTGTCCTGTCTCCATATCTACATTCATCTAATCTAGTTTTAAATACATGAATGTTTTTCGGCTGCACCACCTCTTTGTCTAAGTCATTCCAAATACTTATGCTTCTACTCGGGAAACTGAACCTTTTGAGATCATTAAGACATCTACTTTTCCTCAACTTGAAGCCATGACCTCTAGTTCTTCCATCATCCAACACAAAAAGATCCTCTCTATCCACCCTTTCCAATTCTCTTACATTTCTAAATATCGTGATCAAGTGACCTCTTTCCCTTCTCTCGCGCAGTGTTGGTAACTTCAGTTTTTCCAATCTCTCCTCGTAGGTGAGTTCCCTTAAACGTGGTATCATCTTCGTTGCCATCCGTTGAACCCTTTCTAGTTTATCAATATGCTTCTTCAAATGAGGTGACCATACCACCGCCGCATACTCTAGCCTTGGTCTTATCATGGTCACTATCAGCTCCCTCAACATTTCCTCATCCATATAATTAAAAGCCACTCTCATGTTGGTCAGTATTCCATAAGTTCCCCCAATAATTTTGTTTACATGCTTTTCTGGTGACAAGTCATCCCGAATAATCACTCCCAAGTCTTTCTCATCCTTTCTTTTACTAATCATCTCATTGCCTATTTTATATGTCCAGTGTGGTCTTCTTTCACTTATAGCCATTTCTAATACATGACACTTCTTGGCATTAAAGTCCATTTTCCAAGTCTGGTTCCAGCTGTGTAGTTTGTCCAAGTCCTCTTGCAGTTCTTTACAACTATCAATACATTTAATATGTTTCATAATTTTAGCATCATCTGCAAACATACTCATGTAACTATTCAAAACCTCTGGCAAATCATTTACATATATCAGAAACATTATTGGGGCCAGGACAGAGCCCTGGGGTATTCCACTAGTCACATTTCTCTATTGTGAAACCTTGCCTCTTATTACTGTTCTTATCTGCCTTCTTGTCAAGTAATATCCCATCCACTTTAATAGTTTCCCATGCACCCCTCCAAAGGTCCTCAACTTCCACAATAGTCTCTTATAGGGCACCCTGTCAAATGCTTTCTTAAGATCCAGACAGACACAGTCCGCCCATCCCTCTCTCTCCTGTACGACATCTGTTACCCTACTGTAGAAACTTAATAGGTTAGTAACACATGATCTCCCTTCCCTAAAACCAAACTGTCTTGGTGTTATCACTTCATTTTCTTCTAAATACCTTATCCATCTTTTTCTAATAACTTTCTCACAGATTTTACAAACAATACTAGTAAGTGACACAGGTCTATAATTAAGTGGATCCTCCCTATCTCCTCCCTTAACAATTGGCACAATACTTGCTCTTTTCCAATCTTTAGGTAACTGTCCATTTTCAAGCGAGGTCCTGATGATCACATAAACTGGCCACATTAACTGGTCGACACATTCCTTCAGGATCCATCCAGCCACACCATCTGGTCCCATTGCTTTTCTCAAATCCAAATCCTTCATCAGCTGTAGCACCTCATTCATGTCAACTGTAATTTCTCATCAGCTTGGGTTCCATTTCAGGCTCCCTAAATTCGTCTTCCAATACATAAACTGACTGCAGCTTGTTGTTCATTATTTCACACAAATCTTCCTCTCTTTCGTATGTTTCATCTCCATCCCTCAGTCGTATTATACTGTTCTTAACTTTCATTTTCCCATTTACAAACCTATAAAATAGTTTCGGCTCTTTTTTACAGTTAGATACAATATCTTTTTCGTATTTCCTTTCCTCTTCTCTCCGTACCCTTACATATTCATTTCTAACCTGCTTGTACTCCTCCCAAGCCCTTTCACTATACCTTCTTCTCACTTTATTCCATGCTTTTTTTCTTGCCTCTTGTGCCATCCTACATTTGTTGTTAAACCATTCTTTCTTCCTTTCCATAGCTGCAGAAAATTTTGGGACATACTTAGTAACTCCTGTTTTATATACTTCTATCAAAAACTCCTATTTCTCATCAACATTTGTGATCATATTCATTTTACTCCATTCTACATTTTGGAAAAAGTTCCTAAGGGAAGCAAAGTCTGCCTTCCCATAATTGTATCTATTTTCTCTGTGTTTTTCATCTCTTTCTCCTTCCCTCACTCCAACCACGTCCATCTCAATTACCAGATGATCACTTTTACCAAAGGGGCAATGGTAGGTTATGTTCCTCACATCATTTGGGTCCTTTGTGAATACTACATCGAGCCTGGATGGTTCATCAACACCCCTAATTCTTGTGTTTTCTTTGATCAATTTAACATGTTTTCCATCATCAATTCCATTAATTCATTTCCCCATGATTCTTCATTGTTCCCAGCATCCATACTTTCCCAATCAACTTCTCTACAGTTAAAATCTCCCATTAATATTATTCTGTTTCTTCATTCAATTAACATTTTTAGCCTAATAATGGACTCTCTTATTAACTGTTCGTAATCTTCCTTTGTCCATGCCCTAGTTTTGGGGGGCATATAAAAAATTATTACATCCATTTTTTCTCCATAACTGTCCTCTATTACAACTCCCAAAAGTTCAGCCTTGGTATTTTCAATTTCTATATTCTTTACTCTTAGGTCAATACGGGTTAATATCACTGTACCTCCCCCAAATTTACCTTCTCTGTCCTTCCTCCAAATCTTATAATTGTTCCAGGCAAATAATTTTGTATCGACATCTCGGGGCAATTTAGTCTCTGCTAAGCAAACAATTTCAGGTTTATTTTCATTTAAGTAGTCTCCAATTTCCCCTTTCTTAGATATTAATCCATCTACATTACTGAACATGATGCTCAGATTTGCTACACTCTTTTTATCTTTACTCATTCTTCTCTTTTTCATATTCATATCCATCCCCTTTGTTTCCTTCACGTCTAGTTCTTCATATACCACTTCCTTGCTTTCATATCCATCACTCTCCAAAAAAAAGTTTTACTTTCTTCCTCTGTCCTCCTGTCATTTTTTTCCTTTACTTGGTCCTTCAAAGATTTTAAAACTTCTCTTTCTTCTTCTTTCAAGTCTTTTCTTACTATAATATTTTCCATCCCTGCCTCTTTACTCAGTTTCCAGGTCACCTTAAGTATGTCATTTACTACACTTTCTGAAGACATCTTAACTCTCATTGGTCTTGCTTCCCCTTTCTTATATAGCCCTATCCTCCTTACTTCCTCAATTTCTTTTTCCCACTTGTTTCCTTCGGGATCGATCTTGTCCAATATTTGCCTCACCTGATTTGTCTCTCTCGAGTCTCACAGATCTATTTCTTCCTCCTCCCTGTTTCCAAATATTATCACACATCTGTTGCTTTCCACTGTTTCTCTCACTATTTTCTCTTTTTTCTTCAATATTTTCACTACATTTTCTTCCATTTTTTTCTTGTTCATTTCCCTTTCTTCCTGAATAATTTCCCTTAAACTTACCACTTCTTTCTGTTCTTCTTCCACATGTGCCCACTTTGCCTTTTGCTCTTCTAACACACTACTTACCTTCTCTGTTTTGTTACTACTCTCTTCTAGTTTTCTCCTTAATTCAAAATTTTCTCGTTTCAAATTCTCGATCTCCTGGTTCGCTGTCTCACTGGCCTGTATCAGACTCTGTATAGTATTTTCAGGCAAGTTTCTTGATACTAGATCTTCCACTTTCTTTTCTAGTCCACTAATTCTCATAATCAACGTTTTAACCAGATCCATTACATTTATTTCACTGTCAAATCCTGGAAAATCCAGTTCCCCAATGTTTACATTGACGGCCATGTTTAAGGTCGGTTGCAGTACTAAACTGAACAGCTGTTCCCAAAATTCCTATACAAACATTCATGTACACTTACTGACAATAGTTCTTTACATTTTGGTAGACTATAATAACTTGCAATACTTCAAATTTTGAACAAGACTGGAGACAGGACAATTCCTGAAAACTACTTAGGTTTGTTGAGAGGTAGTTTGAGACACGCCTTCTCGCTGTGGCTGTTGCTGTGTGTGTGTGTGTGTGTTCTTATGTAACTGTTCTTACCTAATTGTATCTTTACAGGAATAAGCCAAACTCGTACTGTCCTGTGTATTAAACCATTTTTATCATACACATCCTTAAATTCTTGAATAGTTTTGGCACACACTATTTAATTCGATAGTCCATTCCACTCATCAACTGACTTATTTAGGAAACTGAATTTCCTTACGTCTTTATCGCCTCTCTATTTATGTAGTTTTTTGCAGTGTCCTCTTGCTGATGCTTCCCCATAGGTTATATATTCATTTATGTCTATTTTCTCTTTCCCTGAGATGCATTTATATGGCATAATCATGTCTCCTCTTTTCCATCTCTCCTGTAGTGTTGGAAGATTCAATTTTTCTAGTCATTCTTCATAGCTTAGATCCCTTAAGCCTGGTACCCATCTTGTAGCTGCCCATTGTACTTTTTCTATCTTATCTATGTGTTTTTTGAGATGAGGATTCCAGACTACTGATGCATACTCCAGGGATGGTCTTATGAATTATGTTATTATCTTTCTCAGCATGTCTTCATTTATATGTGAATACTATTCTCATACAGTGCACCCTCCCACAATGCGCATTTATGGGAGGCAGAAACTCTCGCATTCTATGATTTCGCATTGTGTGAACCAAAGAACTTATGGGAAAAAAGGTATACAGTAAAACCTCGATATAACGGACTTCAGTAGACCGGAATTCGCTTTTATCGGACTCAAGGAGCTACCGGACTAAACTCCTATATATCGGAAAAAGTCCGATATAGCCAGAAAGCAGTCCGGACTGCCTGACAACTTCAGCTATGTTCACCACAATAAGACAAGCAAAAGACATGTTTTTCAGTGCACAGTACAGTATTATTATACCATTTGATTAATGTAGTGAAGGTATAACACAGTACAATACTGCAATAGTGGTGAAAACCACTGATGCAATCCAGACTAATGTCTGATATATCAGAAAAAGTCCGGGTTAGCAGGGGTAAGTCCGGATGTCGCTTTTATCGGAAAATCGCATATTTCAGACTGGCCTGAGCCCCAATTAGTCCGTTATAGTGAGGTCTTACTGTATGGTGAACAGCCTACCCAGGGCTTGGTCTTCGGGTCCCCTTCCAGCTTACTCTACCCTGCTAATACTTTGTCTAACAGTACTTTAAGCTGGACCAACAAATAAAACAACAAATAGAACACCATGTACCTTTATTTAAGTGACTTCTGGGCTTGTTAAGTAGGGAAGGGGTGGGTGGGTATTCAAGGCTCGGGGTGTTTACTCTTGCCCCGCGAGGCAGAGCTCCCCATTGTTACTCTCCCTGTCACAGCTGAGGTCTCATGGAGGTGCCATAAAGCCTTCAAAGTCGACAGCTGAGACCAAGATGAACAGGGTTTTTTTTATTTTTTTTTTTTATGTGTCCGACTCTGGGCATAGGCTTTACAGCCTGCTATCAAGGCCCAGTCGTCCTCCTACATACCATACACCTCTACATGTCACCACTTCGGCGCTTAACACCCACCGTCCATATTGAATACATGCTAGGGCTGTCTCATACAGGACTGGTGTATTGGTATTAGCGGGGTTATTTTTACGACATGTCAGCGGGTCTTCTGGTAGATCAGTAAAGCCTGATTTAATGAAATTCAAATCCTTAAACTGTTCCCTGCACCAGCGAGGATTCGAACCTGGGTCCCACGGGACTGCAAGCCAACTCTCTACTGATCGAGCTACCGCCTCCCCTAAAAAGAGTACTGCTAGGATGCTAAAACGGACCACAAGATGCAAGGTACAACATTCGTTCTTGCGGCAATATGGAGGAGAAGTGTTTGTTTACCCAGGAACAACTGACCAGCCGCCCGCCATTTTGAACCTGGCTCATTACCAGCCACCTGCCTTCATGTGATGAATCACATTGTACAGCCCAACACTCGTAGAAATGGCGGGAAGTCCATTTCTGCCTTGGTATCATACAGCCGATTCGCATTTTGGGAAGTTCGATTCGCAGATTTCACATTCGATAAAAATAAGCATTTCCTGGGTTGACCTTGCATTGTAGGTGATTCACATCATGTGAATTAGCATTGTGTGGGGGTGCACTGTATTAACAAGCAATGTATACATGTTACGTACCTTCTCACTGTTTTCTGATATGTGTAGGGTTGATCTTCCTAACTTATAATCCCAATCTCGTCTTTTCTCATTTTTACCAAACTTAATTACATGACACTCTCCACACTGAATTCCATTTGCCATATTGCTCCATTCATGAAACTTATTTAATTCCTCTTGCACCTCTTTGCAAGAATGTGTTAGTAATTTTTCTTTGTATTTTTGCATCATCCAGAAACATATTTAGATAGATTCCACTGCCAATCTTACTGTGTATGTCATTTATATATACAGTACACCCTTCAACTTTGCGATTCACCAATTTTGCGAGGTAGTTCCAAAAGTCATGTATTTTTTAACATTTATGAACTTTGCGACTGATCACAAACTTTGCAAGGTCGAGTGGTGGGAGAGTCGTCTTCCCGCACTACTTTACCACCCCAAGTAATGACGTCATGGTTCATTGGGCGTACTGAGCCTCCTAGTTCAGTGGTCTGCCACCCCGCCACGTCTGTTTGCACCTGTTTCCAACCAAGGTAACTGACCCTCACAATTTTGTGGGGCTCCTCGCAATACCCCAGCAGTCTAACCTTGCACGAGTGTTATCATGGCACCAACGGGTAAGAAGAACAAGAAAATAATTTTGGAGACCAAACTGAAAATGATTGAAAGGAAAAAAGCAGGTGAAGGTAATTCTGCTACTGGTCAGGAGTTTGGTGTTAGTGAATCAACAGTGAGAATGATTTTAAAGAACAGTGAACAAATCAAGCAAGCAGCAAATAACTATGGAGGTGCTCAATTTGATGGTAGAATGCTGGTGGACAACAAAGAAGTGCTAATAAAAATGGAAAGATATCTTGCTCACTACATTCAAAGAAAGGAAAAGAAAGGGGGTTTGCATTAGATGGGCGCCATATAAGGGAGCAGGCAAAGATATTCTATCACACGTGCCTTAAAAAAGCCATTAATCCTCCAACAAAACCTTTCAAGGCATCGAATGGGGTGGCTATGCCAGTTCCTCAAAAGGAAGGGCAGGTTCAGTGGCGACTGAGGCAGTGCTGAGTACAAATTGGTCGGCTTCACTCCAAGGTAAGCACTTTTCCCACTCTTTCTCTCGACCCTACCTCTTAATTTTACGATGATATATGAAACAAACATGAACTGATGTACTGTACACTTATATTAATAAGAAAACATCATAGGTAAGAAACATTTTTTTAAAAAATGCATTTACACTGATGTGAAGACTGGCGTGGTTAACAGGACTGGTGGCGGGGCAAGGCTTGGCTACTGTGGCCCCGTGGGGCCTACGTCATCACTATCACTGTTGGCAGATATTTCCACATCTTGCTGTGTTTTTTCTGCCTCTCTCATGAATCCCTCGAAGTCAGAATCGTCACTGGGGTCATCAGAATGATAAAGGTTAGGGATGCTAAGATCGCTGGCTGCTTGGGGAGGGGTGGTATGACAGCTGGTCGATGGGGCAAGGTCTCTTGGGGTTCTCTTGAATTTTGTTCTTAGAGACTGCTTCCTCTTGTTAACCCCATCTCTGTGGAGGTCAGCATAAAAGCGAAGCAGCCGAGAATCAACGATGAATAACCTGGCCAATCTTCTCGCCATCATTGACTAGCTGAAAAAAACCATCGTGAACAACGAATGTGACAATTTAGGGCTCAGCAAGCATGCCACGGTGTTCAAAGGGCCCTTCATTTTTATGCTGACCTACACAGAGATGGAGTTAACAAGAGGAAGCAGTCTCTAATCACAAAATTAATGAGAACCCCAAGAGACCCTGCCCCATTGACCAGCTGTCCTGCCACCCCTCCCCAAGCAGCCAGCGATCCTAGCATCCCTAACCTTTTCATTCTGATGACCCCAGTGACAATTCTGACTTCGAGGGATTCATGAGAGAGGCAGAAAAACACAGCAAGATGTGGAAATATCTGCCGACAGTGATAGTGATGACGTAGGCCCCACGGGGCCACAGTAGCCAAGCCTCGCCCCGCCACCAGTCCCGTACACCAAGCCAATCTTCACATCAGTGTAAATGCATTTTTTTTTTTTAATGTTTCTTACCTATGATGTTTTCTCATTAATATCACTATACAGTACATCAGTTCATGTTTGTTTCATTTATCATCGTAAAATTAAGAGGTAGAGTCGAGAGAAAGAGTGGGAAAAAGTGCTTACCTTGGGGTGATGTCGACCAATTTGCCTTTATTTCATATATTTAATTGTTTGAATTTTGCAAATTTTGATTTTTGCGAGGGTTTTTTGTCGACCATATTCTCACAAAATTGGAGGAAGCACTGTACTGAAAACATAATTGGTGCCAGCACTGAGCCCTGTGGAACTCTGCTAGTCACTTCCTTCCATGATGAGCAATTTCCCTTAATACTGTTCTCATTTCCCTTTTTCTAAGAAAATCTTGCATCCAACAGTACAGATTGCCTTCAATACCTCCTTGATGGTACAGTTTCCATAGAAGTCTTTGGTGCAGTACTCTTTCAAATGCTTTCTTGAAATCTAGATAGATACTGTCCACCCATCCTTCTCTTTTCTGTAATGTTTCTGTATATCATAATAGCTTAATAGATTAGTAACATATGATTTTCCCTTTCTAAAACCAAACTGTCTTCCCAACCTGAAATTTCGTAAAGACCATTTGCTTTATCACTGTCTATTTTACATAACTCTTCCTGTGCTTCTTTTTCTGATATTTGTATATCTGGTAATACGTGTGGGGATGCATGTTCCATATCATCTCTTTCAAAATTATTTTCTTTTGTAAAAACTGATTGAAAGTTTTTATTTGGTGCTTCACAAACATCCTTCTCTTGTGTATAAATGATCCCCACATTCGTAATACACTGTATTTTGTCTTTAACTTTGGATTTCTTGAATATTAAATACAATGGTCTGCTTAACTCTTGTGCACGTTCATGTAGCACCCAATCTGAAATTCTGTAAAGACCATTTGCTTTCCATTGTCTAATTTAGTTAACTCTTCCTGTACTTCTTTTTCTGACATTTATATATCTGGTAATACGTGTGGGGATGCATGTTCCATATCATCTCATTCAAAATTATTTTCTTTTGTATAAACTGATTGGAAGTTTTTATTTAGTGTCTCACAAATATCCTTCTCTAGTGTATAAATGATCCCCTCATTCGTAATACACTGTATTTTATCTTTAACTTTGGTTTTCCTTTGGATGTAGCTGTAAAATAGCTTAGGTTGATCGCTCCTTTCAGTTATAATGTCTTCCTCACTCTGTCTTTGAGCATCCTTATCTTTATATAATCATTTCTTGCCTGTTGATAGTTGTTACATGGCCTCTCAGTATTGTGTCTTTTGTATTTTTTTTTCCTTTTTTTATTATGCAAAGAAGAAGGAACCAAAGGCCAGCAGCCTGTAAACTGTTTCTTCTAAGAAAAAAACAAAAACAATACAAAAGAGAGCCAAATTCAAGATCCAATCATTTCGAGATGCCTGGACATACTGCGTTTGTAAGACTGGAGATCACAAGAAGTAGGAAATACAGACAGAGGGAGACAGTTCTAGAGGTGACCTGTTGCATAAATGAAGGACTGAGAGTAACGGTTAACTCTTGCATTAGAGAGCTGGACAGAAATGGAATGAGAGTTTGTTGCTAGATGGGTGCTCCGTGCCCATAGATGTGGAAGGATGCAAGCACATAGTTCAGAGGAGCAGTGACCATTGAAGCAGCGACAGAAAAGAGATAAAGATGTAATGATGCGACGAAGAGACAGAGGGTGAAGGGAGCCAGTAAGAGGAGGAGAGTTAATGAACCGAAAAGCCTTTGACTCCACCTTATTGAAAAGAGCTGTATGTGGGGAGCCTCAACGGTGTGGCAAAGAGACAGAGGTTGAAGGGAGCCAGCAAGAGGAGGAGAGTTAATGAAATGAAAAGCCTTTGACTCCACCCTATTGAGAAGAGCTGTGTGTATGGGGAGCCTCCTCACACATGAGAGTTGTACTCTACACAGGGGCGAATAAAACCTGTGTACAAAGTCAACAACTGTGCTGGGGTAAAGAAGGATCAGAGCTGGCTTAGCACACCTAATCTCTTGGAAGCAAATTGTACGAGAGATGTAATATGATCTTTCCAAGATAAGTCCCGAGCGAATGAAACCCCAGGCATGTTTAAGGATGATGCAGGATTGAGCTGGATATCATAAAACATTAGTGGGTATTCCTGTGGAAGATTCTGTCAGCTGACAGGTGTAAAAACTGAGTCTTAGATGCATTAAAAGCAACAAAATTAATTATTTTCACCCCAGTCAGAGATACGAGCAAGTGAAACATTAAGTGTGTCATAGCCTCATCCCTTGTTTGTTGAAGTAACTGCTGAGATGGATGTTGCAGGAACTAAATGGAAAAATAAAGGGTGGAATCATCAGCGTATGAGTGGGTAGGGTTAGATATACTGCTCTGAAAGTCATTGATGAATAAAAGGAAGAGAGTCGGCAATAGGACAGAGCCCTGAGGAACACCACTGTTAACAGATCTAGGAGAAGAAAGATGGCTGTCTACAACAGCGGCTATAGAACGACCAGAAAAGAAGCTATAGATGAAGGCATGGATAGAAGGATTGATACCGTAAGAGGGCAGTTTGGAATTAAAGATTTATGCCAGACTCGGTCGAAAGCCTTTGAGATGTCAAGTGCAATGGCAATGCTTTTGCCAAAGTCCCCAAAGGAGGATGACCGGATGACCAGGAGTCTGAAAGGTAGGTGAGGAGGTCGCCAGTGGAGCATCCCTGACGGAATCCATACTAATGATTGGAAAGAAGGCTGTGATAGGAAAGATGCTTTACAATTTTTCTGTTAGGAACAGACTCAAAAACTTTTGAGATGCAGGATGTTAAAGCAATTGGACAACAGTTAGAGGGTTGGGAATGGTCACCCTTCTTTGGGACTGGCTGAATGAGAGCAAACTTCCAGCAAGAAGGAAAGGTACAAGTTGACAGACAAAGATGAAAGACTTTACCTAGGCAGGGTGTAAACACAGAAGCACAGTTCTTGAGGACAACAGAACGGACTCCATCAGGCTTATGTGCCTTGTTAGTACTGAGGCCAGTGATTGCAGAAAATACATCAGCTGTAGAAATTTTAACGTCTATCATGAGGAAGTCAGAGGGGGGAAGTGATGGAGGAACAGCAACGGAATCTTCTAAGGTGGAATTGGAGGAGAAAGTCTAAGTGAAGAGATCTGCTTTATCAGCAGAAGAAATAGCTACAGAGCCATCAGAGTAGAAAAGAGGAGGGAAGGATGATAAGGTAAAGTTGTTAGAAAGGTTTTGGGCAAGGTGCCAGAAGCAGTGGGAAGAATTCGAGTTGGAGAGTAAAGAGCATTTAGTATGGATGAATCTATTTTCAGAGCGAAGAACAGATTTAGCATGATTCTGGGCAGAAACTTAAACAAGATGTGATTCAGGGGTGGGTTGGTTCTGGTACCTTTTATAGGCCCTCTCCTTGTTGTGGACAACATTAGAACAAGTGTGATTAAACCAAGGAGTTCTTACATTACTCAAAGTATACGAGAGGGGAATGTATGCTTCCACGGCCGAGAGAATAACCCCTGTAATGCGCAGGGCATACTCAGATGGCTCCCTGCCACGGAAACAATAATCATTCCAGGGAAAATCAAAGAAGTACTGCCTGAGGGCCTCCCAGTCAGCAGCTCCAAAGTGCCACAGTCAACATCTCTTTGGAGGGTCCACAGGCCATACCGGAGCGACAGGACAGGTTAAGGTAATAAGGTTGTGATCGGAGGAGCCCAACAGAGAGAAAAGATTAACAATGTAAGCAGAAAGATTAGTTGTAAGGAAGAGGTCAAGTATGTTGGAGCTCTTTCCATGGTCAGGGATATGGGTAGGGTGCTGTACTAGATGCTCTAGGTCAATTAAGGATAGAAAGGATGTAAGATTGTTCACCAGGTGGATCTGTGAAAGGAGAAGAGAGCCAAAGGTGGTGGTGAACATTGAAATCTCTTAAAATGGAGATCTCAGAGACAGGAGAAATGCATAGAATGTGTTCCATCATAGAAGTAAGACAGTCGAAGAATTTTTCAAAGTCAGTAGAATTAGAGGATAGGTAAACAGCCCATATATATTTAGTCAGAGAATGACAGGAAAGTTGAAGCCAGAGAGCAGAGAACTCAGAAGAATCAAGTTCAGGAACACGAGAGAAGATAAGTAATTTTTTTTTTTTTTTTTTTAAATGTGTCCAACTCTGGCCATAGGCTTTACAGCCTGCTATCAAGGCCCAGCCGTCCTCCTACATACCATACACCTCTACATGTCACCACTTCGGCGCTAACACCCACCGTCCATATTGAATACATGCTAGGGCTGTCTCATACAGGACTGGTGTATTGGTATTAGCGGGGGTATTTTTACGACATGTCAGCGGGTCTTCTGGTAGATCAGTAAAGCCTGATTTAATGAAATCCAAATCCTTAAACTGTTCCCTGCCCCAGCGAGGATTCGAACCTGGGTCCGTTGGGACTGCAAGCGTACACATACACAACAGTCACCTTTGGCTTTGAAATGAGTATAGAGAAAGTAGGAGGATACAGAAAAGGGTTTGCTATCAGTTGTCTCAGACAGCTGAGTCTCAGTTTAGAAGAGAAGGTGAGGTTTAGAGGAGGAGAGGTGGTGCTCAACAGAAAGAAAGTTATCGGAAAGGTTGCGAATATTTCAGAACAGAAGAAGTGAGTCAGACAGTGGTTCCAGGTAGCTCATTGAGTCATCACCTGGAGAGGGGTGGATGGTGGGGGCGTTTATGGTCACCCCCTCCACCAAGGGATTCCGTGGCTTGGTTATTGGATGCCATTTTTCCTTTTAAATTTTGAAAAGGAAGTGTAGTGTGTACTGTGCATGTAGTTTGGTGATGACAGTTAGAGAAACTTGAATTGGAAAGCATGCTGGCCTACTCTCTATGTTACTGAAACAATGAAAAAGTTCAGCAAAGAGGGATGGTCAGGAACTAGTCCCGAAGGTTGATGAAACGGGAGCTCCAGCTCTTCCTGTCATCAGCTTTCCATCCACCTTCAGAGTACTACCCTGCTCGACTGGTGCTACAGTCTACTCTTTACAGTCTATTCCACAGTAAGTCTCTTTTTTCTTCTGATTTTTTACATTCTGTATTAAAACATTTCTTTATTATCATTTTTATTTCTTTGTGCAGAGGGATGTAATTCTGAACTCCTACTTCATAAAGATCACAGAATTTTCTACAGATAATATTTAAATCTTGTCCTCTAAGCTCCATTTCCCAATCAATTTCTAAGAAGTAGTTGTTGTCCTTTTTGTAGTTTTGTCTCTTTTTGTAACTCTCATTACTGGTAACGTACAATGCAATCCTGACATTACAATATAATACTGCATGGTCGCTTTTGGCAAATGGAGAGTTATACGTTATACTGTCAATTTCATTTTCTTGCCTAGTAAAAATAAGATCTAATACAGATGGATCATCAAGTCCTCTTTTTCTGGCATTTTCCTACAGATGTTGTATTAGAAGAAACTCCTGCAGAACATCTACGAGCATTTGATCCAAAAAGCTTCCATGGCTTTTTACATCTAAAGTATTTCAATTTATATTTGTACTGAAATCTCCAGTTAATATAATTCTTTCAGATTTCACATCTATTCTATGTAGTAATGCTCTTAAACTCTGAAATGTACTTTCTGCCAGGTCTTCATATTTGCCTCTTTCCCAAGTGCTTTTGGGTGTCACGTATAAATTTGTTGCAATTAATTTCCCTTCAGATGTGTTAATTTCCAATGCAATCAGTACTACCTGTGAGGGTATCTTTAGTTTTATTTCTCTGATTTGTATATTTTTCTTTGTTAAGATGATAATTCCTCCTCCCTTTCTTAAATTTCTGTCTCTTCTCCATATATTGCATTCTTCTAAGTTTAGGGTCTCATTTGATATCTTTGGGGTTAATTATGTTTCAGTTAGGCAAATAATACTGTAAGTGATTCCTTTTCTTTGGTATAGTCCTCTATCTCTAATAATTTAGACACCATCCCGTCTACATTTGAGTACATTAACTGAATCATTTTGTTTACATACTTGCCATAAGCCATAACTTGAGTTTACTAACTTCCTCCTCCTTATTTTCTGTTGGTTATGTAACACTTTCATACCTGCAATCCAATTACTTTGTAAAAAAAAATGTACTCCTCTCTACCTCTGATCTTCCCTCGTTCTTTGTTTATGCCTCCTCCCTCTTCTCTTTTAGTATTCCCAATTCCTCTTGAGTTGGGCATCTTTTTATCCATACTTTTTAAATTCCTCTTTTTCCATGAGTTTGTTTCCATTTTTTATTATTTCCTCAACAGTGTTCACACTCTGAAAGGTTACTTTCAGGGACCTTGACTTACAGTATTTCCCCTCACATTTCCCTAGCCTTCTGTGTTCCTCTATGTCTTTATTACTGATTTCCTTTGATACTTCCTTCAATATGCTCATTATATTTGCCATCTCCTTTTTGTCTCTTGAAATTTTGTTTTTTATTTCTTCCTCATCTATACCAGTGACTACTATAGATTTGTTGATATCTGCTTAATTGCTGACCAATTCTGGGTTGTTTTGGATATTTTTTCACTTCCTTTCTAATGCTTTCTTTCTTCGAATCTTGTTTCTAAGTCTTTCTTTACTTTCACCACTTCAGCACACATAGTATCCACATCATCTTTATAACTTTGCATCACTTCATTCCCCTGGGTTATCTTCTCTTCAGTATCACTGCTTTGGTCTATCAGACTGATTGCTTGCCTAATTGTCTCTGTATCATTTCTGAACTCCTCCATAATACCCTCATGGTTGACAACGGTACTTGCTATTTCACTAATCTTCCTTCTAAATTTTTTTTTTTTTTTTTTTTTTTTTTTTTTTATGTGTCCGACTCTGGGCATAGGCTTCACAGCCTGCTATCAAGGCCCAGTCGTCCTCCTACAATCTACATGTCACCACTTCGGCGCTTAACACCCACCGTCCATATTGAATACATGCTAGGGCTGTCTCATACAGGACTGGTGTATTGGTATTAGCGGGGTCATTTTTACGACATGTCGGCGGGTCTTCTGGTAGATCAGTAAAGCCTGATTTAATGAAATTCAAATCCTTAAATTGTTCCCTGCACCAGCGAGGATTCGAACCTGGGTCCCACGGGACCGCAAGCCAACTCTCTACCGATCGAGCTACCGCCTCCCCTCAACTGATAGCTCATCTATTGTTGTGTCTTTCTTGTTTAATTCCTTTACTAATTTTGTGTGTATGTGTGTGTATTTACCTATTTGTAGTATACAGAAATTGAGCTAAGCTCGTGCTGTTCTGTCCCCATATCTACATTTATCTAGTCTAGTTATAAACACATGAATGTTTTTTGCCTGTACCAGGCTTGCATCCCTCCACCTCTACGACGGGCACGTAGTACCCGTCTAGCAACAAACTCTCATCCCTTTTCTGTCCAACTCTCTAATGCAAGAGTTAACCGTTACTCCCAGTCTTTCATTTATGCAACTGATCAACTCTGGAACTGTCTTCCTCTGTCTGTATTTCCTACTTCCTATGATCTCCAGTCTTTCAAACGCAGTGTGTCCAGGCATCTCGAATTGAACGGATCTTGAATTTGGCTCTCTTTTGTACTGTTTTTGCTTTTTCTTGGAAGGAACAGTATGCAGGCCTGTGGCCTTTGGTTCCTTCTTCCTTGCATTAAAAAAAAAAAAAAAAAAAAAATAATTGCATGTTCTCTTGTTACTCTTGTATCCCATACAAACACATCTTCTCTGTCAATTTTATCTACTCCTATCATGACCCTAAACACTGCAATCAAGTCGCCCCTCTCTCTCCTTTCCTCTAAGGAAGGCAAATCCAGCCTTTCCAGCCTCTCTCTGTAAGACAAATCTGCCAGACTGGGGATCATCTTGGTTGCTGTTCTTTGTATTCTCTCAATCTTGGTTAAATCTTTCTTTTTGTGTGGGGACCACACTACTGCTGCATATTCTAGCCTGGGGCAGATCATGGCCACTATCAATTTTTTCATCATCTCTTCATCCATGTAATGAAATGCCACTCTTATATTGGTCAAGAGTTTATAGGTCTCTCTAACTATCTTATTTATGTGTTTTTCAGGTGACAAACTATCCTGGACCAGCACTCCCAAATCTTCCTCTTCTCTCGCTTTTCTAGTTGGTTCATTACCCATCAAATAATTCAATGATGGCCTCTTGGTACTTTTACCCATTTCCAGTATTTTACATTTTTTTTGCATTGAATTTCATTTCCCACAGCTGGCTCCAATCATGTATCATATCCAGATCCTCCTGCAGCATTTTACAGTCCTTTTCAACCTCTAACTTTCTCAAGATCTTTGCATCATCAGCAAACAGACTTGCGTAACTGTTCATTCCATCTACCATATCATTTATGTGAATCAGGAACATTACTGGTACCAACACCGAGCCCTGTGGTACACCGCATGTTACTTCCCTCCATCCAGATGTCTTGACCTTTATTACTCTCCTCATTTGTCTGTCACTCAAAAAGTCTCTCATCCATTCCAGGAGGCTTCCCTTCAGTCCTCCAATATGCTCTAATTTCCACATTAGTCTCTTATGGGGTACCTTGTCGAAGGCCTTCTCCAGATCTAAATACACACAATACACCCAACTGTCTCTCTCATGTAGCACGTCAATTGCTCTTGGGTAAAAGCTCAACAAGTTGGAAACACATTACCTTCCACTTCTGAATCCAAACTGACTTTCAGTCAAAATATTCAACTCTTCCAGATATTATATCCATCTATCTTTCAGGATTCTCTCACACAATTTCACGACCACGCTGGTTAGGGACACTGGTCTATAATTCAGGGGTTCTTCCTTGTTTCCTCCCTTATAAATTGTTACCACATTTGCCCTCTTCCATTCCCGAGGCACCTCTCTTCCAGAGAACACACAATTGTGAATCATATCCGCCAGTTGTTCTCTGCATTCCTTCAGTACCCAATATGAGATTCCATCCGGTCCTAGGGCTTTCCTTACATCTTGAGTTTCCAGTAATTCATACACTTCTTGCACTTCCACTTTTATATCTTTTATCACTACATTTCTAATCACTCCCTCCCCCTCCACAAAACTCCCTTTCCTTAGTGAAAACCAATTGGAAACATTTCATCATTATTTCAGTTTGCATTACCATATCCTTGTAGACCTCTCCTACTTCCAGTTTGGTGATTCCTTCCTTTTGCTCAATTTGCCACTGACAAATCTTTTTTCACTTTTGGACTCATTCTTACATTTATCAATTATACCTTTTTCAAAGTTCCTTTCTTCCTCTCTACATATTTTTGTATATTCATTTCTAGTTCTTTTATATTCTTCCTTTGTTCTGTTATTACTTCCCTTTCTCCATTTGTTCCATGCCATGTCCCTCTCTTTTTTCACTATCATACACCTTCTATTAAACTACTCCTTTTTCCTATTTTCTTTCCCACTTACTCTTAGCACATATTTTTCCACTCCCAAATTAAAAACGTCTAGAAAGATATCCCATTTCCTCTGTATCTCTCTTGTTTCTTTGAGTTTTCTCCAATCTGCACTTTCAATAAATTTTCTCAATTCTGCAAAGTTTGCTTTCCCAAAGTTGTATCTTACTTGCCTATAAAGCTCATCTCTTGGCACCATGTTCCCTGTTATCATCTGGAACTCAATGACCACATGATCACTTTTTCCTATAGGACACAGATATTTCAAAGATTCAATTACATCAGGATCTTTGGTTAGTAGCAAATCTAATCTTGCTGGTGTGTCATCACCTTGGAAACGTGTCTCTTCTTTGACCCACTGCGTCATTACATTATTCATTGCTATATTTAACAATTTAGTGCCCCATGAATCTTCACTGCCTCCTGAGTCCCATTCCTACCAGTTCACCTCTTTACAGTTAAAGTCACCCATTACGATTATACTGTTGCTTTTCTCAATCACTTTCTGTATTCACTGTCATTCAATGCTCTTGTCTTAGGGGGAACATATACCACTGCCATATCTCTCTTACCATTCCCCCCAGCTCCTAATTTCATATTTATCACTTCGGCCCTACCCTCTCCCATTTCCACAGTATCTACATTTATGTTGTCCTTCACTGCTATCATCACTCCTCCTCCCGTTTTTTCCTTTCTGTCTCTTCTCCATAATTTGTATTTCCCATCTCCAATATGAATATAAATATCTTCTTTCAATTTAGTCTCTACAAAGCACATAACGTCAGGTTCGTGTACCCTTAAACAATCATTGATTTCTAACCTTGCCGATATTAATCCATCAATGTTTGTATGCGCCACTTTCAAACTTTTTTCATTATTACTTATACCCTCTTCTCTCCGTCGGTACCACTTTCTCAATTTCTGATCCATAACTCTCCAGTAGAACACTGTCTTCTCTTCCTCCGTTCTCTGTTCGTTTTTTACCTTTGCTTCCTTTACTAACTCCATTAATTTAGCTCTTTCTTCTTTATTTGCATCTCTCCTTATCTAAACATTTTTAAACCTCTCTTTATCTGACAATTTCCACATTCTATTGATGATTTCATTCACCATCACCTGGGACTTAAACTTTACCTCCAATTTCCTTGCCCCTCCTTCCTTGTACTTTCCTAACCTAAACACTTCTTAAATCTCTTCTTGATCTTCGTTGTTACCCTCCATAACCACTGATATTATCTCTTTAACCTTGCTCAGTTCTTTTCTTTCTCTTTCGGATGTCACTGTCATACGTTTTTCTTTAACTCCTGAAATTATAACACATTTTTTCTTGTCTGCTACATCCCTGACCATAAATTCTCTACTTCTCAGTACCCTAACCACTTCCTTCTCCACCTTTTCCTTGCTTCGTTGTTCTATAATCTCCTTCAAATTTACATTTCCTTCCTCCTGAATATTCTTCCACCCCTTATGTTGCTCCTTGATTTCCTTAATATGCTCATCTTGCATCCTTGATTTTAATTCGTACTCATCTAGTTTAATTATCATTCTGTCCCTTTTTTCTTCCAACCTCTTGTGTGTGTGTGTGTGTGTGTGTGTGTGTGTGTGTGTGTGTGTGTGT
>JAGKTI010000466.1:118657-135173 GCA_018397915.1 Birgus latro
GTGTGTGTGTGTGTGTGTGTGTGTGTGTGTGAGAAAAGCAACATTATACTCCTGGTGGATGACTTTAACCTGTGGAATGCGAGCCACAGCTCAGGGTGGGTAGCGTCATGCTGTGAGCCACAGCTCAGGCTGTGCTGGCCATGCATCACTGCTAACTACTCCACCCCTACGCAAACTTACACATGGCGCTACGCAAAGACTGAAAGAGAGAGATTTTTTCTTTCTACCAGATGATGCCCTGGATGGTTATCTTCAAGTTTATGATAAACAAAAAACAAGAAAAAAATAAAATAAATTCATATTTTCACTACTACCCTCCATAAACTTACGCATGGCCCCACGCAAAGACGGAGAGAGACAGATTATTTTCTTTTCACCAGATGATGCCCTGGATTTTATCTTCAAGTTTAAAATAAACAAAAACTGTTTATTTATTTATTTTTTCATTTTTTGCATACCAGGGGGTGGGATAAAAAAAAGGTAATTGTGCAATCCACGGGTTAATTGTAAAGATGTGAACTGAGAGGAGTGGAATACAGGAGGTAATGAAGATTTGAGGGACAGTATACCGTTAAATATTGCGATTCGTTTTGTTTAGTTTTTAAAGGCTCCAACATGCTTGCATGTGTCGGCCTTGGTCACCTAATGGCGGCTCTCCACACTGCTCGATCCCTGCAAGCCTCCCTGTTCAGTCCCTTAACCCTTAAGTCACACTTAATGACCTCGTCCCATGTCTTTCTCTGTCTACCTCTCCCAACTCCTCCCCCAATATTAACACTTCTCACTGTCTGTACCCAATAATCATCTCCCATCCTCTCCACATGTCCAAACCACCTCAGCCTACCTCCCCTCATCACAACACCAATACACTTCAATCCCATCCTACCTCTCAACTCATCCATCGTAAACCCAGCCCCCCCAGGCCTTGCACGCAGGGACGCACTGCACATCCACCTAATCATTGTCATTTCTGTAAGTTTAAACCTGAGAATATCCTCTTCCTTTACTGCCCAGGTCTCATTACCATACAGCATCACACTTCTAACAAATGCTGCATACAAAGACCCCTTAGCACGTAAGGAGAGTCCTTTCAATGTCAGGAGAGGCAACAGCTCCCTGAACTTCTTCCAACCACTTCTCACCCTAGCAACCGAGCTAACTCCTGCCCCACCTTCGGCACATAACATGTCTCCAAATAACAAAACTCCTCCACACACTCAAGAGACTCACCAGCAAGTTCAACCCTCTCACACCTAACAATCTCCACCTGCTCTCCCCGACACGCTGCACACATGAAACCAGCATTATCCCGCAGTCTACCTCTAATACCACTACATCTCTTGTGCACCCATTAATCACAAACACTACACAAGATGGAATTACTTCCCACACCCTTGTGGCAAACTCCACACGGCCATTCTCCCTCTCCTCTGATTGTACCACCACCAACCCTAGATATCATCACTTTTGTTTTATATGCATTTACCCTTAAGCCCTTGTGCCCCATACCATCTCTCCACTTCTTAAATCTTTCCTCCGCCTCCTTTTCATTCTCTGCAATCAACAAATCATTAGCATACAACATCTCCCATGGGAGTCCATCTCTGAAGTCACAGGCTTCAACCACCATGATAAACAACAAGGGACTCAAAACTGACCCCTGATGCACACCAACATTCACAGAAAACTCATCACTCAAAACTCCAATCACTTTTACCTGGGTGCGAGCACCCACGTACATGGCCATAACCACCCTAACCAGCCACTCTTCCAACCCTAGCTTTCTCATTGCCCACTTCACCACCTCTCTAGGGACTCTGTCAAAGGCCTTTTCCAAATCAACAAAAACAAAATACAATTCCCTTTTCTTGCCAATATATTTTTCCTGAAGCTGTCGAACAATGAATATGGCATCAGTGGTCCCCCTGCCTGGCATAAACCCAAACTGCATCTCATCAATATTCACTCTTTCTCTAATCATACCTTCTAGAACTCCCTCCATTACTTTCATTATCTGATCTAAGAGCTTTATACCTCTGTAATTTCCCCTTTCCAGGGCATCACCCTTCCTGTTGTACACATTTACAATTACACTCTTCAGCCAATCATCTGGGACAACACACTCATATATAATCATATTTATCAGGTCAGTGACTAACCTCACCCCTGTATCTCCTGAGGCCTTCAACATTTCGGCAGTCAACCCAGACGCACCTGCCGCCTTCCCCACCCGCATCCTGCCTATTGCCTCACTCACAGTAGCAGCATCAATCAAAGGCCAAGGGCCAAACACTGGATCTGCTGGCTCCAAACCTTCCCTGTCCCAGTCATACTCCCCATTCAACAACTGGTTATAATGCTCTCTCCATTCATCTTTAATATTCCCACTGTTCACCACTACCCTTCCTTCATCATTCTTCACACACTGCTCACCTACAATGTCCCGATTATCCCTCTTCACCTCATTTGCCACCCTAAAAATCATATTTTTCCTTTCCTCATGATTTAGATTATCAAGTAAAAGTCTCTGTGACTCAGACTTCGCCCTGTATACCTCTCTTCTAGCCCTGCGCTTGGCAGCCAAGTACTCTTCCCTGTTACCACCATTCTTCCATTCCCGGAAAAGCCTTCTTTTCTCCTTAACTGCGGCTTCTACACCCTCATCCCACCACCAAGTTACTTTATGTCTTGGTGGGCCTCTTGTCCAACCACATATTGCATTGGTAACTCTCAAGAGGTTGTTCTTAAGGGCTCGAACTGCTCATTAACACCTCTATCTACGGCTCCCTGTTCAGCCACCACTCTCCTCATCTCAGTATAAAAGGCATCCCTTACTGATTGGTTTCCCAGCTTCCATATTCTCCTCCTAGGTACATATGTCCTCCTTCTCATCACTCGTTCCTTAAGCACCATGTTAAATATTGCAATGAATAACGTAATGACCCAGTAGGTCAAAGAAGAGACAAGATATAGGGGTGATGACACACCAGCAAGACCAGATTTACTGCTAACAAAAGAACCTGATGTAATTGAATTGCTGAAATATTTGTGTCCTATAGGAAAAAGTGATCATGTAGTGACTGAGTTCCAAATGACAGAAGGGAATGTGGCACCAAGAGATGAGGTATAAAGGCATGGAAGATACAACTTTGGCAAAGCAAACTTTACAGGATTGAGAAAAATTTCTAAGAAGTGGATTCGAGAGAAGTCAGAGAAACAAGAGAGATGCACAAGAAGCAGGATATCTTTCTTGGCTTTTACAATTTGGGTGTGGAAAAATATGTACCAAGAGTTAGTGGAAGAGAGAACAGGGAAGAGGACTGGTTCAACAGAAGGCGTGTGATAGCAAAACAAGAAAGTGATGTGGCATAGAACAAATGAAGAAAGCAAGGTAACAACAGAACAAAGGAAGAATACAAAAGAACTAGAAATGAATTCTGTATACAAGAATTTTTAGAAAGGAAGAAGAAATTTTGAAAGAGGTATAAATGACAAATGTAAGGAACCTAAATTGTTTTATAGGTTTGTCAGTGGCAAACTGAAACACAAGGAAGAAATCAACAGGCTTGTAAAAGGAAAGGTCTACAAAGATGCAGGCTGAAAGAATGAACAAAAGTTTCCAATAGGTTTTCACCAAGGAAGGTTTGTGGAGAGGGAGGGAGTGACTAGAAGTGTAGTGTTAAATGAAATAAAAGAGGAAGTGCAGGAAGTGTATAAACTACTGGAAACTCAAGCTATACGGGAGGCCCCAGTGCCTTACAGGATCTCTGAATGGACACTAAGGGAATGTTGAGAACAACTGGAAGATATGATTCACGGTTTAATTGTGTGTTCTCTGGAGGAAGGGAAAGTGACTCAGGAATGGAAGACAGCCAATGTGGTACCAATTTACAAAGGAGGGAACAGGGAAGAACCCCTGAATTATGGATCAGTGTCCCTGACCAGCATGGTCACAAAATTGTGCAAGAGAATCTTGAAAGACAGGTGGATAAAGTATCTGGAGGAAGTGGATGTTTTGGCAGAAAATCAATTTGGATTCAGAAATTAAAGGTCATGTGTCTCTTATTTGTTGAACTTCTACTCAAGGACAATTGACGTGCTACATAAGATAGTAAGGTGAATTGTGTGTACTTCGATCTGGAGAAAGCCTTTGTTGAGGTACAACATAAGCAACTAATGTGGAAACTGGAGCACATAGAAGGACTGAAGGAGAACCTGTTGAAGAGGATGAGGGGCTTCATGACAGACTAACAGATGAGGACAGTAATAAAGGACAGGATGTCAGGCTGGAGTGAAGTAACAAGTGGAATCCCACAGGGCTCAGTGCTGGTGCCCGTAATGTTCTTGATTTATGCAAACGATATGGTGGATGGAATGAACGGTTATGCAACTCTGTTTGCGGATGATACAAAGATCATGAGGAGAATAGAAGTTGAAGAAAACTGTAGAATGCTGCAGGAAGATTTGGACAGGGAGCTGGATCTGGGAAACGAAAAAAAAAAAAAATGCAAAGCATTAGAAATGGGAAAAAGTACTATGAGGCCATCACTGAATTACTCAGTGGGAAAGGAGCCAATCACAAAAGAGAGAGAGGAGAAGGACCTGGGAGTGTTGGTCCAGGATAATTTGTCACCCGAACAACACATTAACAAGATAGTTGGAGAGACATACGAGCTCTTGACAAACATAAAAGTGGCACTTCAATGCATGGATGAGATGTTGAAAAAATTTATAGTGGCTCTGATCCACCTCAGGGTAGAATATGCAACAGTGGTGTGGTCCCCACATAAAAAGAAAGAAACAAGATAGAGAGAATACAAAGAGCAGCAACCAAGATGGTCCTCAGTATGACAGATCTATCATAAAAGGAATGACTAGAAAAGCTGGGTCTGTCTTCCTTAGAAAAAAGAATAGAGAGGCATGACGTGATTGCAGTGTTCGCGTCCATGATGGGAGTAGACAAAATTGACTGAGAAGATCTGTTTGTATGGGATGGGGGAGAAGCAAGAGGACATGGAAAGAAATTGAAAAAGACAAGTTGCTTGAAGGATATCAAGAAATACACTTTTCCATACAGATGCACTGACCTGTGGAATAGCTTGGACAAAGAGATCGTCCAGTCCAAAAATTTAAACGAGTTTAAAGGTAAGTCTGACCAGCTGAGACACGGAGACAGGACCCCCCAAGCACAGCTCATTTCCTGTATATGTACACACACACACACACACACAACTCGCTAGCGCAGTGGTAGTGTTCTCGCTTGCCATCTGGTAGACGGGAGTTCACGCCTCACTCAGGTTGCGAAAAGTTTCACTGACGAAGTGGGTGGTTACTGTCCCCCTTGAGCAAGGGTATGGGTGTGTGCGCGTGTGAAGGTCACAGCCTTGCCCATAGATCGGACTATATGAGCTCTCAGCTCCCTTCCGGTAAAAGCTGATGATCACTACCATCAACTGAGCCTGACCGACCCGGTGAGTTACACGGGTCGCCAAGGGAGATGGAGCTGCTCCTGGATCGAGGGGAAATAATCGCTGAATCAGCGGTGAAAAGGAGACTAGCGTATTGTGATTATATGAATGAATGTGTGAGTGGTGGTCCTGTTGGATATTAGTAAAAAAAAAAAAAAAAGGTTTCGGCCATAAAAATACAAGATACAGTGAAAAAGAAAGTTTCCACATGGTTGCACCATGGCGGAGAGGGACAGAGGATTGTTTATAACTAGTGGCAAGGGGGAATTTGTGGGCTTCTCTGAAGATGATGTACTCATAGTTAACGGAAGTCCTAAGCTGAACCAAACATGAGTAGCAGGAGTGGAGAAAACGGCGGAGAGGAATATCTAGGAGTTAAAAAAGGTATGGGTAATAATTAGAGAGTTGCAGGAATGGACCTTAGAGCAAGAGACAGATATCAAAGTCCTACAGAGTAAACTGTGAAAAGTCTGCACACATAGTGATGAGCAAGAAAAAGAAGTCACAGAATTCTATCTATCTATTGCCAGACGCCTCAATCCCACACGGGGTGGCCACAAACAAATCGCCTCCATGTCACTCTGTCCTCTGCCATTTCACTACCACGCTCCCAACTCACACCCCCCTCTCTCATATACCTCTCCACTCCATCCCTCCATCTCATCCTCGGCCTCCCCCTCCCTCTCGCCCCCTCCACCTCACTCACATACACTCTCCTCGTCAGTCTTTCACTCTCCATCCTCTCCACATGCCCAAACCACCTTAACGTGTTTCTCCTAATGCTTCCCATCACGTCCTCAACCACACCACAACACTCCTTCACTTCCTCATTTGTTAGTCTGTCTCTCAATGTGACTCCACATGCTCCTCTCAAATAACTCATTTCCACTGCTCTCACTCTTGACTTCTGTCCTTCCAACAGGGTCCAAGCTTCACTTTCATATGTCAGAGTTGGTATCACAATACTGTCATGTAACAACTTTTTCACTTCCATGCTCACCTCCCTGTTTCTTATCACTGATTTCAATGAACCAGCAACCTTCCTTCCTTACTGCACCCTTTCACGCACTTCACCCTCCAGACTTCCATCCTTACTCATCACACTGCCCAAGTACTTAAATTCACTCACATTCTCCATATCCTTCCCATCCACTCTCACTGTACATTCACTGGCTTCACTTCTCTCGAAGACCATCACTTTACTCTTCCCTACATTCACCTTTAGATTCCGTTTCTTACACACTCTACCAAACTCATCTACCAAGTCTTGCAGCTCCCCTTCGTCTTCGCTCAACAAAACAGTATCATCTGCAAACAACAGTACAGGGAGTTTCCAAACACTGCCCTCTCTCACTAGGGCCGCTCCAACATCCACTGCCCGACCTTGTACTTCTTTTATAACCCCATCCATGTACAGACTGAACAACCATGGAGACATGACACATCCTTGTTTCAATCCAACTTTCAAATGGAAACATTCACTCAGTTTGCCATGCACACGCACTGCAGCCTTAGCACACTCAAACATACTCTTCACTGCCTTCAACAACTTCCCATCCACTCCATATATTCTTAATACCTTCCACAAACCTTGTCTATCCACCCTGTCATATGCTTTCTCCAGATCCATGAAGGCTGCATAAAACATCTTGCCCTTTTCTAGAAACTTTTCCACTAAGGATCTAAGAATGATTATCTGGTCTACACAATCTCTTCCCTTCCTAAAACCTCTTTGTTCTTCTCCAACTAATTCCTCAGTAATTTCCCTAACTCTGTCAATAAGTATCCTACCATATACTTTTCCTATTACACTGAGAAGGCAAATGCCCCTATGATTACCACACACTGCATTTTCCCCTTTTCCTTTGTACAGAGGAATAATTATACCTGACTTCCAATCCTCTGGGACTCTACCCTCCTCCCAAGCCATTCTGCACACCTTCCACATCCATTCTATTACTATCTCTCCCCCATGTTTCAGCATTTCACCACAGACTCCATCAATTCCTGGGGCTTTCCCAATTTTAACTTTCTTCATTGCTTCCACCACTTCCATCCTGGTGATTTCTTCCTCTCTTCTCACAACCCTCCTTCTCCCTGCCATTCCCCAGCCACTTATACTTGCATTACTTTCATTCTCTATGTTCAACAATTCATTAAAGAGTTCTCTCCATCTGTTTACTTTTTCTCCCTTCTCCACTACTAATCTACCATTTTTATCTTTCACACCCTCACTGACTTCATTGGCACCCTGTCTAGCTCTCTTTACCTCCTTCCAGAACATTTTCTTACATTCCCTCCACTTTGCACTCGAATTCCTTCCAAATTCCTCATCCACTCTCTTCTTACTCTCTCACTAATCTTTTCACCTCTATCCTCCTCACTACATATAACTCTCTCGTCCGTCTCTCAGCTTGTTCGTCGCCCCTGTTCCTCATCCACTCATTATATGCTTTCTTCTTTTGTGCCACAGCCTCTCTCACCTCTTCAGTCCACCATGCTGTTCCCTGAACCCCCTTTCATCCCACACACCACCTCACATGCTGCACAGATTTCTTCTGTGAATACCTAGATTTCTTCTGTGAATACCTTGCACACACCTTCCACGTCCCCTATCTGCTCCAATCTATATTTACCCAATCGCTCCTCCACGTCCCTTTTATATTCAGCCTTTATTCCATCCTCTTGTAACTTTTTTACCCTCCTTGTAACAAATACTTCCTCCTGTCCTTCCCTTGTTCTCTCCTTCCATCTTGTTTGGATTCTGATTCTGGCCACCACTAAGTGGTGGTCAGAAAGTCCACTCCCTCAACCTCTATATACTCTTGCATCCATTACACATCTTCTCATCCTTTCATCCGCACACACATAGTCAATCATTGCCTTCCGTTCATTCATTCCACCATCCTCTCTTCTCACCACTCGCCATGTATACCTATGGAATAATGAATCTGCATCAAATGAAATAAAACAGCTCAAGAGGGAGAATAAGAGGTTGAAAGAAAAAAGGGACAGAATAAAAGGTAAACTAGATGAGTACAAATCAAAATCAAGGATGCAAGATGAGCATATTAAGGAAATCATGGAGCAACATAAGGGTTGAAAGAAAATTCAGAAGGAAGGAAATAAAATCCTGAAGGAGATTATAGAACAACAAAGCAAGGAAAAGGTGGAGAAGGAAGGGGTTAGGGTACTGAGAAATAGAGAATCGTTGGTCAGGGATGTAGCAGACAAGAAAAAATGTTATAATTTTAGGAGTTAAAGAAAAACGAATGACACTAAGATCCGAAAGAGAAGAACTGAGCAAGGTTAAAGAGATAATATCAGTGATTATGGAGGGCAACAACAAAGCTCATGAAGAGATGTAAGAAGTGTTTAGGTTAGGAAAGTATGAGGAAGGAGGGGCAACGCCACTGAAGGTAAAGTTTAAGTCCCAGGTAATGGTGAATGAAATAATCAATACAACATGGAAATTGTCAAATAAAGAGGGGTTTTAAAATGTCTGGATAAGACGGGAAGCAAATGAAGAAGAAAGACCTAAATTAAAGGAATTGGTAAAGGAAGCAAAACTAAAAAAAGAACAGAGAACGGAGGAAGAGAAGACATGTTCTACTGGAGAGTTATGGATCAGAAATTGAGAAACGGAGAGAAGAGAGCATAAAAAACAATGAAAAAAGTCTGAAAGTGGCATATACAAACGTTGATGGATTAACATCAGCAAGGTTAGAAATCAATAACTTTTTGAAGGTAAAGAACCTGATGTTATGTGCGTTGCAGAGACTAAATTGAAAGAAGATATTGATATTCATATGTGAGATGGGAAATACAAATTATGGAGAAGTGACAGAAAGGAAAAAACGAGAGGAGTGATGATAGAAGTGAAGGAAAACATAAATGTAGATACGGTGGAAATGGGAGAGGGTACGGCCAAAGTGATAAATGTGAAATTAGAAACTGGGGAGAATGGTAAGAGAGATATGGCAGTGGTATATGTTCCCTCTAAGACAAGAGCATGGAATGACAATGAGAACCAGGAAATGTTGTCAAACATGATTAGTTATCTACAGAAAATGATTGAGAAAAGCAATAATATAATCCTAATGGATGACTTTAACTGTAAAGAGGTGAACTGGGAGGAATGGAACTCAGGAGGCAGTGAAGATTCGTGGGACACTAAATTGTTAAATATAGCAATGAATAATGTAATGACGCAGTGGGTCATATAAGAGACATGTTTCTGAGGTGATGACACACAAGCAAGATTAGATTTGCTACTAACCAAAGAACCTGATGTAACTGAATCTTTGAAATATCTGTGTCCTATAGGAAAAAGTGATCATGTGGTCACCGAGTTCCAGATGATAACAAGGAATGTCGTGCCAAGAGACGAGCTTTATAGGCAAGTAAGATACAACTTTGGGAAAGCAAACTTTGCAGAACTGAGAAAATTTTTTGAAAGTGCGGATTGCACAAAATTAAGAGAAATGAGAGATACAAGGGAATTGGGATATCTATCTAGACCTCTACAATTTGGGAGTGGAAAGATATGTGCCAAGAGTAAGTGGGAAAGAAAACAGGAAAAAGGAGTGGTTTAATAGAAGGTGTATGATAGTGAAAAAAGAGTAGGACATGGTGTGGAACAAATGGAGAAGAGAGGGGTAATAACAGAACAAAGGAAGAATATAAAAGAACTAGAAATGAATATACAAGAATACACAGAGGAGAAGAAAGAAACTTTGAAAAAAGCATAATTGACAAATGTAAGGATGAACCCAAATTGTTTTATAGATCTGTCAATGGCAAATTGAGCCAAACTGAAAGTAGAAGGAGAGGTCTACAAGTATGTGGTAATGCAAGCTGAAATAATGAACGAATGTTTCCAGTTGGTTTTCACTAAGGAAAGGGAGTTTGTGGAGGTGGAGGGAGTGATTAAAAATGTAGTTATAAAAGATATAAAAGTGGAAATGCAAGAAGTGTATAAATTACTGGAAACTCAAGATGTGAGGGAAGCCCCAGGACCGGATGGAATCTCTAATTATGTACTGAAGGAATGCAGAGAACAACTGGTGGATAAGATTCACAATTTAATTGTGTGTTCTCTGGAAGAGGGGAAAGTGCCTCGGGAATGGAAGAGGGCAAATGTGGTACCAATTTACAAGGGAGGAAACAAGGAAGAACCCCTGAATTATAGACCAGTGTCCGAAACCAGCATGGTCGCGAAACTGTGTGAGAGAATCCTCAAAGATAGATGGATAAAATATCTGGAAGAGATAAATATTTTGACTGAAAGTCAGTTTGGATTCAGAAGTGGAAGGTCATATGTTTTCAACTTGTTGAGCTTTTACTCAAGAGCAATTGACGTGCCACAGGAGAGAGACAGTTGGGTGGATTGTGTGTATTTAGATCTGGAGAAGGCCATCGACAAGGTACCCCATAAGAGACTAATGTGGAAATTAGAGCATATCGGAGGACTGAAGGGAAGCCTCCTGGAATGGATGAGAGACTTTTTGAGTGACAGACAAATCTATCTATCTATCTATTGCTAGACGCCTCAATCCCACACAGGGTGGCCACAAACAAATCGCCTCCATGTCACTCTGTCCCCTGCCATTTCACTACCCCGCTCCCAACTCACACCCTGCTCTCTCATGTACCTCTCCACTCCATCCCTCCATCTCATCCTTGGCCTCCCCCTCCCTCTCCCGCCCTCCACCTCACTCACATACACTCTCCTCATCAGTCTTTCACTCTCCATCCTCTCTACATCCCCAAACCACCTTAACGTGTTTCTCCTAACGCTTCCTATCACGTCCACATCCATATCACAACGCTCCTTCACTTTCTCATCTGTTAGTCTGTCTCTCCATGTGACTCCACATGCTCCTCTCAAATAACTCATTTCCACTGCTCTCACTCCTGACTTCTGTCCTTCCAACAGGGTCCAAGCTTCACTTCCATATGTTACAGTTGGTATCACAATACTGTCACGTAACAACTTTTTCACTTCCATGCTCACTTCCCTGTTTCTTATCACTGCTTTCAACGAACCAGCAACCTTCCTTCCCTGCTGCACCCTTTCAAGCACTTCAACCTCTAGACTTCCATCCTAACTCATCACACTACCCAAGTACTTAATGCACTCACATTCTCCATATCCTCCACATCCAATCTCACTGTACATTGACTGGCTTCACTTCCCTCGAAGACCATCACTTTACTCTTTCCTACAGACAAATGAGGACAGTAATAAAGGACAGGACATCTGGATGGAGGGAAGTAACAAGTTGTGTCCTACAGGGCTCTGTGTTGGCACCAGTAATGTTCCTGATTTACGTAAATGATATGGTAGATGGAGTGAACAGTTACACAAGTCTGTTTGCTGATGATGCAAAGATCTTAAGAAAGGTAGAGGTTGAAGAGGACTGTAAAATGCTGCAGGAGGATCTGGATAGGATACATGATTGGAGCTGGATGTGGGAAATGAAATTCAATGCAAAAAAATGTAAATATTGGAAATGGGTAAAAGTACCTAGAGGCCATCATTGAATTATTTGATGGGTAATGAACCAATTAGAATAGCAAGAGAAGAGATAGATTTTGGAGTGCTGGTCCAGGATAGTTTGTCACCTGAAAAACACATAAATAAGATAGTTAGAGACACATATAAACTCTTGACCAATATAATAGTGGCATTTCATTACATGGATGTGGAGATGATGAAAAAATTGATAGTGGCCATGATCTGCTCCAGGTTAGAATATGCAGCAGTAGTGTGGTCCCCACACAAAAGAAAGATATAACCAAGATTGAGAGAATACAAAGAACAGCAACCAAGACAGTCCCCAGTCTGGCAGATTTGCCATACAGAGAGAGGCTGGAAAGGGTGGATTTGCCTTCCTTAGAGGAAAGGAGAGAGATGGGCAAAATGATTGCAGTGTTCAGGACCATAATAGGAGTAGATAAAATTGACAGAGAAAATCTGATGAGAGTAGATAAAATTGACAGAAAATCTGATGGAAGTAGATAAAATTGACAGAGAAAATCTGTTTGTGTGGGATGAGAGAGTAACAAGTAAACACGGAATGAAACTAAAGAAGCCAAGCTGCTTGAAGGACATCAAGAAATATAGCTTTCCTTATACATGCATAGACCTGTGCATAGCCTAGACAATGAGATTGTCCAGTCTAAAAACTAAAATGAGTTTAAAGCAAAATTTGACATATTGAGAAACAGAGACGGGATCCCATGAGTGTAGCTCATTTCCTTTATATCACAATTAGGTAAATACAATTAGGTGGTGACAGGAGTAGACTGTAGCACCAGTCGAGCAGGGCAGTACTCCCAAGGTGGATGGAAGGCTGATGACAGGGAGAGCTGGAGCTCCCGTTTCATCAGCCTTCAGGACTTGTTCCTGACCATCCCTCTTTGCTGAACTTTTTCAGTGTCTCAGTAACACAGAGAGTAGTCCAGCATGATCTCCAATACAAGTTTCTCTAACTGTCAACACCCAACTACATGCACACTACACACTACACTTCCTTTTCAAAAAATCCAAAAAAATGGCTAATGATAACCGTGCCTCGGAGTCCCCGGGGGGGGGACCATAAATGCCCCCATCATCCGCCCCTCTCCCGGTGACGACTCAAACAGCTGCCTGGGACCACTGTCTGACTCACTCCTTCTTCATTTCTCTAACATTCGCAACCTTTCCTCTAACTTTCACTCTGTTGAACACCACCTCTTCTCCTCTAAACCTCACCTTCTCTTTCTCTCTGAGACTCAGCTGTCTGAGGCAACTGACAGCAAACCCTTTTCTGTATCCTCCTACTTTCTCTACTCTCATTTCAAAGCCAAAGGTGGCGGTTGCGTATACGTACGCAACAATCTATCTTGCTCTCGTGTTCCTGAACTTGATTCTTCTGAATTCTCTACTCTCTGGCTTCGGCATTCCTGTCATTCTCTGACTAAATATATCTGTGCTGTTTACTTATCTCCTAATTCTACTGACTATCAAAAATTCTTTGACTATCTTACTTCTACGATGGAACACATTCTATCCATTTCTCCTTTCTCTGAAATCTCCATTCTAGGATATTTCAATGTTCACCACCACCTTTGGCTCTCCTCTCCTTTCACTGATCCACCTGGTGAACAAGCCTACATCTTTTCAATCCTTAATAACCTAGAGCAGCTTGTACAGCACCCTACCAGCATCCCTGACCACCTTGGAGAGAGTTCCAACATACTTGACCTTTTCCTAACAACTAAACCTTCTGCTTACACTGTTAATCTATTCTCTCAGTTGGGCTCCTCCAATCATAGCCTTATTACCTTAACCTGTCCTATCGCTCCAGTAAGGCCTGTGGACCCTCCAAAGAAATGCCGCCTGTGGCACTTTGGAGCTGCAAATTGGGAGGCCCTCAGGCAGTACTACTTTGATTTTCCTTGGAATGATTATTGCTTCCATGGCCAGAAGCCATCTGAGTGTGCCTTGCGCATTACGGAGGTTATTCTCTCGGGCATGGAAGCATACATTCCTTTCTCATATCCTCTAATGCAAGAAAGCCTTGGTTTAATCACGCTTGTTCTAATGCTGTCCGCAACAAGGAGAGGGCCTATAAGAGGTGCCGGAGCCAACCCACCCCTGAATCTATCTATTGCCAGACGCCTCAATCCCGAACGGGGTGGCCACAAACAAATCGCCTCCATGTCACTCTGTCCCCTGCCATTTCACTACCACACTCCCAACTCACACCCCCCTCTCTCATATACCTCTCCACTCCATCCCTCCTGAATCACATCTTTTATATATTTCTGCCCGGAATCGTGTTAAGTCTGTTCTTCGCTCTGCTAAAAATAATTTCATCCGTGCTAAATGTTCCCAACTCTCCAACTCGAATTTTTCTCGCTCCTTCTGGCACCATGCCAAAAACTTTTCTAACAACTTTACCTCATCATCCTTCCCTCCTCTTTTCTACTCTGATGGCTCTGTAGCTATTTCTTCTACTGATAAAGCAGATCTCTTCGCTCAGACTTTCTGCTCCAATTCCACCTTAGACTATTCCGGTGCTATTGCTCCATCACATCCCCCCTCTGACTTCCTCTTGACTGACATCAAAATTTCTTCAGGTGATGTATTTTCTGCCATCACTGGCCTCAATACTAACAAGGCATATGGTCCTGATGGAGTCCCTCCTGTTGTCCTCAAAAACTGTGTTTCTGTGCTTACACCCTGCCTAGATAAACTCTTTCGCTTTTGTCTAACAACTTGTACCTTTCCTTCTTGCAGGAAGTTTGCTCTCATTCAGCCAGTCCCAAAGAAGGGTGACCATTCCCAACCCTCTAACTATCGTCCAATTGCTTTAACATCCTGTGTTTCAAAAGTTTTCGAGTCAATTCTTAACAGAAAAATTTTAAAGCATCCGTCCTGTCACAACCTTCTTTCTGATCGTCAGTATGGGTTCCGTCAGGGACGCTCCACTGGTGATCTTCTCACCTGCCTTTCAGACTCCTGGTCATCCTCCTTTCGGGACTTTGGCAAAAGCTTTGCCATTGCACTTGACATCTGAAAGGCTTTCGATTGAGTCTTGCATAAATCTTTAATTTCTAACCTGCCCTCCTACGGTTTCTATCCTTCTATCTGTGCCTTTGTCTCTAGCTTCCTTTCTGGTCGTTTTATAGCCGATGTTGTAGATGGCCATCGTTCTTCTCCTAGACCTATCAACAGTGGTGTTCCTCAGGGCTCTGTCCTATCACCAACTCTCTTCCTTTTATTCATCAATGACCTTCTAAGCTGTACATCTAACCCTATCCACTCATATGCTGATGATTCCACCCTTCAACTTTCCATTCGGTTTCTGCAACGTCCATCTTAGCAGTTACTTCAAAAAAAAGGAATGAGGCTATGGCATACCTAATGTCTGACTTGGCTCGTATCTCTGATTGGGGTAAAAATAATCTTGTTATTTTCAATGCATCAAAAACTCAGTTCTTACATTTATCAACCCGACAAACTCTTCCGCAGGATTACCCTCTAATGTTTAATAATGAACAGTTATGTCCTGCATCATCCTTGAACATGCTTGGGGTTTCATTCCCTCGGGATTTGTCTTGGAAAGAACATATTACATCTCTTGTGAAATCTGCTTCCAAGAGATTAGGTGTGCTAAGTCGATTCCGAACTTTCTTTACCCCTGCACAGTTGTTGACCTTGTACACGGGTTTTATTCGCCCGTGTATGGATTACAACTCTCATGTGTGGGGAGGCTCCCCGCAAGCAGCTCTTCTCAATAGGGTGGAGTCAAAGGCTTTTCGTGTCATTAACTCTCCTCCTCTTACTGATTCCCTTCAACCTTTGTCTCTTCGCCGCACTGTTGCATCTTTATCTCTCTTCTATCGCTACTTCAATGGTCACAGATCCTCTGAACTGTCTGCCTGCATCCCTTTTCTGTCCAACTCTCTAATGCAAGAGTTAACCGTTACTCCCAGTCCATCATTTATGCAACTGGTCAACTCTGGAACTGTCTTCCTCTGTCTGTATTTCCTACTTCCTATGATCTCCAGTCTTTCAAACGCAGTGTGTCCAGGCTTCTTGAAGTGAATGGATCTTGAATTTGGCTCTCTTTTGTATTGTTTTTGCTTTTTCTTGGAAGGAACAGTATGCAGGCCTGTGGCCTTTGGTTCCTTCTTCCTTGCATGAAAAAAAAGGTAAATACACACACACACACACACACACACAAATAAAATGCACACTACACAAACCACACATACTACACAAAGCACTCACACACAAAATGCATGCATATACACAAACCACACACACACAACCTTACACAACAGCACACACACACATACACACACTTTGTCTTTTATTTTTAGGGCCGAAACTTGCGTTTTTTTAAACTAATATCCGACGGGACCACCACTCACGCATTCAACCACATAATCACAATAGGCTATCTCCTTTTCGCTGCTAGTTCTGCGATTATTTCCCCTCGATCCAGGAGCAGCTCCGTCTCTCTCCCTATGCGACCTGTGTGTGTGTGTGT
>JAGKTI010000467.1:0-14415 GCA_018397915.1 Birgus latro
TAAGGGCTCCATACTGTTCATTAACGTCTCTATCTTCGGCTTCCTTTCAGCCACCACTCTCCTCATCTCACTATAAAAGACATCCCTTACTGATTGGTTTCTCAGCTTCCATATTTTCCTCCTAGGTACATATGTCATCCTTCTCATCACTCGTTCCTTAAGCACCATGTCACAAATCAACAGTTTGTGCTGCTGCACACACTCCTCGCTTCCTATAACTTTAACATCCCTCACTAATCTCCTATCAACCCTCCTTACCAGAAAATAATCTATCTGGCTACTATTTCCCCACTCGTACGTAATCAATCTACTCACTCTTTTCCTAAAATGTGTGTTGCACACAATCATGTCAATAGCCTCCCCAAACTCGAGTATTCTTTCCCCTTCCGCATTCCTCACACCATATGCACATCCTCCATGGACTCCTTCATAACCTTGAGCTGCTTCACCAACATGACCATTTAAATCCCCTCCCAGAACCACTACCTCATCATCACCCATACCACTTACTACACGTATTAAATCATCCCAAAATCTATCCTTCTTTGCGTCATCCAATCCTACCTGCGGGGCATATGCTGATATAACTGAAACCATCACCCATCCGATCAAAATTTTCACTACTATTATCCTATCACTTACTCTCATGACATTCATAACATACTCCACCCATTTCTCCGCAACCAACACCCCCACACCCCCATATCCGTCAGTTCCCCCCTGCCAAAACAACTTATAGTAGCAATCCTTCCCAGCAATCTTTCTGGCTGATCCACCCCTGTACCGGACTTCCTGCAGACATGCCACATCCACCCACCTCCTACTAAATGCCTCAACAACTTCCCCCGCTCTTCCTCTCAAACTTCCCACATTCCACAAACCCACCCTAAACCCCCTGGGTGATTTGCTGTCCTCAGGCTTGCTTTGGTGCTTGTTTTTGTAGTTCATAGTCGGTAAGATAAAGGGGGGTAAACATTCCAAAGGCCCGACCCATTGCACAGACCCAGGTCCAGGCAATGGATCTGGGACCCCTAGCCCACCAGCTTACTAGTGGCTGTGGTAGTGGCCTCGGGGCACCCTGCCAGGACAGCTGCAGGGACATCCTCCAAGCGTGGCTTGGCACTGCAACTGCCCCGCCATTATACACCCACTGATAGGGTATGGCAAATATGTTCACCAGCTGACAGCATAGTGAACTTAGGTAACAGACTGAAAATCACTATGAAAATCACCTTTTTCACAGCCTATACACTCAAATATAGGACACAAAGCATGAAATAAATAAAATATGAATTAATTGAAATTTAATCAGAAAATGATGATTTACAGGTATGGCAAAGATGTTCACCAGTTGACGGCATAGTGAACGTAGGTAACAGACTTGAAGAGCACTAAGAAAATCACCTTTTTCACAGCCTATGCACTCAAATATGGGACACAAAGCATGAAATAAATGAAATTTAAACAGAAAAATTATGATTTAGAGGTGAGTATGGCAAATATGTTCACCTGCTGAAAGCATGGTGAACGTAGGTAACAGACATGAAAATCACTATGAAAATGACATTTTTCACACCCTATGCACTCAAATATGGGACACAAAACATGAAATAAATAAAATGTAACCAGAAAAATGATGATTTAGAGGTGGGTATGGCAAATATGTTCACCAGCTGACAGCATAGTGAACTTAGGTAACAGACTGAAAATCACTATGAAAATCACCTTTTTCACAGCCTATGCATCAAATATAGGACACAAAGCATGAAATAATTAAAATGTAACCAGAAAAATGATGATTTAGAGGTGAGTATGGCAAATATGTTCACCAACTGACAGCATAGTGGACGTAGGTAACAGACATGAAAATCACTTTTTTCACAGCCTCTGCACTCAAATATGGGACACAAGGCATGAAATAAATAAAATGTAACCTGAGAATGAGCATTTAGAAGTGGTTATGGAAAATATTTGGAAGTTGACAGTGTACTTACACGTCCGTGGTGGTTGTTACGAAGATTACCCCACCATTAAGGCTCTGACAGTGGTGAAAATGCTCTTGCAGCATGTACAGTAATCCAGTGCTGAACAGCACTTAATCCTTAGCAGTGTGAATTATGAATATTTAAACAAAAACGAACACTACCATCAGCCATCCCGACAACCGTTTATTCACGATGGCAGTTGAGAGAGAACTGGGGGGAGGGGAAGGGAAGCCTGGGTAGGCCATCCCGACAACCGTTTACTCATGATGGCAGTTGAGAGAGAACTGGGGGGCGGGGAAGGGGAGCCTGGGGAGGGGGAGAAGCGCGCGGAAACACAGCTGTTCGGCGCAGCACTCCAAATTCAAACTTACAGGTAAAAAATAATCAGATTTTTTTAAGTTTTTTGCATTTTTGGGTTCCAAACACCCAAGCCAACGATGTCCGGACAGTGGGGTGTCCAAATATTGGGCGTCCAGATAATATAAAGTGATTACTGTAAAAGTTATTTCTGCAGAATCTTACACCAAAAATGAATTACAGTATAATGTACAATTATGAAAGACTATCTTTGTCACAAAACTTTTATCATTTGTTAACGAGAGCTCTCCTGGAGTTTGTCCTTCTGGTCAGTTTTTGGTAGCTCACATCACTCGATTTCAAAACAAAAAATATTTTTCTGGTCGATTTTAGCGTGATTTGAATGAATTTGAGCTTCATCTTTTTCAGAAATCACTCATTTTAGAGATTAGGCCTACCCAGGGCAAAATACTGTACACCTACTTTTGGGTAGTTTAGGATGCGGCCAGGTCGTCCACGGCAATGTTTACCGACGGTCTCTCCAACTGGCCATGTTGTTTACCAACCATTGCTCTGACTCAGCGTGTCACTGTATCCCATGTCAAAGCAATGAGAACCTTAATGATTTAACCAAACCTAACCTCACTTGCATTTGACAGCCAGCTTTCAAATGAAAAAAATGCATGCAAGGAACGTTAAATATGGCCGGCTACTGGCAGACATCAGCAGAGATCCAAGGTACAGTACTGTAATTAAATATCGTATATAGTGCTCTCTCAATTATCTGACATAATAACGCCAAAGACATGACCAGGTTGTGGCAATATCCAGATAATGAACAATATCCCTCCTACTATACCCAGACCCCTCCTATACCCCACCTCCAATCTATACTGTATATACCTACTGGTAACCTATTTGTACAGTACCTCTGCTTATTTTGGCAGTGTTTCCAGTCATTCAGGCATATTATCAAAGCACACACAGGAATATCTGAAAAAAATTTAAACAAGAAAACCATTCAAAAGAAAAAAAAACTACCTATACACTACTGTATGTATCCTACTGTATTGTACACTACCCCTCCTAATTTTGGCACTGTTTCCAGGTCAATCTGCCACATTTAGACATCAAAACACACATAGGAATATCCAAAATAGTGCTAAAAACCAAGAAAACCATGCAAAAAAAAAAAATCCTATATGTACAGTAGCTACCCCTTCAAATTCTGCCAGTGTTTTCTGGTCATGCTGCCATACTGAGACATCAAAACACACACAGGGATATCCATATCAGTGCTAAACACCAAGAAAACAATGCATAAACACCAAAAATCCACAAAAAAACCTGAAGGCGGTTGGAAAATCCGTTATCTTTCTGTGACAGTGATAGCTGCTCCAGGGGCACCCCCCCCCCAAAAAAAAAGCCAAATATGCCACCAGAAATTGGTTATTTTGGTATAAATGGTATACCACCATCTTTGCTGGTGTTTATACTAAAAGCTAATAAAAACAGAAAACTGATGAGCAAAATAAAACTACAGTGAGAATAAATCTAGTTCAGGAGTAAAACTATCTATCTATCTACTGCCAGACAACTCAATCCCGCACGGGGTGGCCACAAACAAATCGCCTCCATGTCGCTCTGTCCCCTGCCATTTCAATACCCCGCTCCCAACTCACACCCCCATCTCTCATGTACCTCTCCACTCCATCCCTCCATCTCATCCTCGGCCTCCCCCTCCCTCCACCTCACTCACATACACTCTCCTCATCAGCCTTTCACTCTCCATCCTCTTAACATGCCCAAACCACCTTAATGTGTTTCTCATAACGCTTCCTATCACGTCCACATCCACACCACAACGCTCCTTCACTTCCTCATTTGTTAGTCTGTCTCTCCATGTGACTCCACATGCTCCTCTCAAATAACTCATTTCCACTGCTCTCACTCTTGACTTCTCTCCTTCCAACAGGGTCCAAGCTTCACTTCCATATGTTAGAGTTGGTATCACAATACTGTCATGTAACAACTTTTTCACTTCCATGCTCACTTCCGTTTCTTATCACTGCTTTCAATGAACCAGCACCCTTCCTTCCCTGCTGTACCCTTTCAAGCACTTCACCCTCCAGACCTCCATCCTTACTCATCACACTACCCAAGTACTTAAATGCACACACATTCTCCATATCCTCCCCATCCAATCTCACTGTACATTTACTGGCTTCACTTCTCTCGAAGACCATCACTTTACTCTTCCCTGCATTCACCTTTAGATTCTGTTTCTTACACACTCTGCCAAACTCATCTACCAAGCCTTGCAGCTCTCCTTCATCTTCACTCAACAACACAGTATCATTTGCAAACAACAGTACAGGGAGTTTCCAAACACTCCCCTCTCTCACTAGGTCACTCCAACATCCACTGCCTGACCTTGTATCTCTTTTATAACCCCATCCATGTACAGATTGAACAACCATGGTGACATGATACATCCTTGTTTCAATCCAACCTTCAAATGGAAAGATTCACTCAGTTTGCCATCCACACACACTGCAGCCTTAGCACCCTCATACATACTCTTCATTGTCTTCAACAACTTCCCATCCACTCCATATATTCTTAATACTTTCCACAATCCTTGTCTATCCACCCTGTCATATGCTTTCTCCAGATCCATGAAGGCTGCATACAACTTCTTTCCCTTCTCTAGAAACTTTTCCACTAAAGATCGAAGAATGAATATCTGATCTACACAACCTCTTCCCTTCCTAAGACCTCCCTGCTCTTCTCCAACTAATTCCTCTGTTATTTCCCTAACTCTGTCAATAAGTATCCTACCATATACTTTTCCTATTACACTGCGAAGGCAAATGCCCCTATGATTACCACACACTTCTTTTTTTCCCTTTTCCTTTGTACAGAGGAATAATTACAGTAAGACCACACTATAACGGACTAATTGGGGCTCAGGCCAGTCCAAAATATGCGATTTTCCGATAAAAGTGACATCCGGACTTACCCCTGCTAATCCGGACTTTTTCCGGTATATCAGACATTAGTCCGGATTGCATCAGTAGTTTTCACCACCATTGCAGTATTGTACTGTGTTATACCTTCACTACATTAATCAAATGGTATAATAATACTGTACTGTGCACTGAAAAACATGTCTTTTACTTGTCTTATTGTGGTGAACATAGCCGAAGTTGTCAGGCAGTCCGGACTGCTTTCTGGCTATATCGGACTTTTTCCGATATATAGGAGTATAGTCCGGTAGCTCCTCGAGTCCGATAAAAGCGAATTCCGGTCTACTGAAGTCCGTTATATCGAGGTTTTACTGTATACCTGACTTCCAATCCTCTGGGACTCTACCTTTCCCAGGCAAATCTGCACACCTCCCACATCCATTCTATAACTATCTCTCCCCCATGCTTCAGCATTTCACCACATACTCCATCAATTCCTGGGGCTTTCCCCATTTTAACTTTCTCCATTGCTTCCACCACTTCCATCCTACTGATTTCTTCCTCTCTTCTCACAACCCTCCTCCCCACCATTCTCCAGCCACTTATACTTGCATTATTTTCATTCTCTATGTTCAACAATTCGTTAAAATGTAAAATCCATTATCCTGGTGCAAAATTTTGCCTGCACCTTGCAAGAGTTAAGTATATGTCTAGATGAAGAATTTCATGAGCTTTCTCGTGGATTTTGCGGAATTTTCATACCACCAATAATAATCAAATAAATCGCCAAAAACTTTAAAAACTCATGGGTCAGTGCTATCAGTGCGAAGGAGGGGACAGACTGAGTGAGGGGGGAGCCAGGAGGCAGAGCTAGCAAGGGGAGAAGCATGGGAGAATATGAAGGATTCTCACCCTTCTGTCAAGAGGCGGACAGGCACTTTCACCTGATTTGTGGCTTGTGGTCAGTCTTACACGAGTGTTAGCCGCTGGGAAACACAACTCCCGGTGACGGTGTGACTTTGGACGTTCGCTGTAGAGGCAGATGGGTGCTTTCACCTCACTTGTGACTTGTGGTCTGTGTTACACTCGCAGTGGCAGTTGGGAAAGACTAATCCTGGTGGCTGTGTGACTTTGGACATTCAGAGGGGAAGCGTACAGGCGTTTTGAGACCACTTGTGGGTTACAGTCGATATTACTCGGGTGCTGGTTTCCAAGGAGTGAACAGGCCAGCGCATGACTCTGACCATTCAGTACAGGGGCGGATGGACATTTAAGCTCAGGTTGTGGGTTACGGCCTATTTCCTGCACAAGGCTAGAGCCCAGTGGCCATACATTGAATGTTTGAGCATGTCGGCTGGCCAGCCAAAGTTCTCAGGGACTTTCACGTCTGTATAATTGCACATTAGTTCAGATAATGGTTTAATAGAGCCAAGGTCCAGTATCTGGATAATGAACAGGTCCGGATACTGCACATCTGGATAAATGAAGGATTACTGTAGGATTTTCACATTAACTACACATTTCCAAAAACAAGTTTATCCTGTAGTGGAATAGATTCAAAATAACATGGTCTACAATGTGGTTGTGTCAAGATTTCCTGGAGCAAGAGATGTGAACCACCAAAAAACTGCCCGTCCTTCCTTTCTTAAGATTGCAACTTTTGCGCCTCTCTTAACCTAGATAAAATTACGAGAGGATACTTCAAATTCCTGCTCTCACCATACTAAGTTACCAAGTGGCTACAGATGGTATTGAATACAGCATGTGCTCCTCACCTAGCGATGGCTTCTATGATGGATGCAAGTGGTGGCATTAAGTGTAAACACCAGTTTAGATCTATTTCAGCAGAGGATAAGGTGGGACTGTTTAAAAAAAAGTGGACCTTGGTATTCCCATAGGGAAAATATGACACACATGGTACTGATTCATCAACTGCTTAAGAAGTAAAGAAGCCAAAAGGGAAAAATATTGAAATTCTAAGCAGACAGTGATTTGAAGAAGCAAATAATATATGAAGAGCTACGAAACATGGCAAGAATAATTTAATTACTGTACATTTAAATTCATTATCTGTGTAATTTAAGTTTCTAGCAGTCCATGGTGATTTTGGGAAATGGGAGGTGTATAATTAGCGGGTCAGACATGTACCCATTTTGTCTATAATGGCTCCAACATGCTTGCATGCATTAGCCTTGCTCACCTAATAGAATCTCTCCCTGCTGCTTGATTTCTGTCAGCCTCGCTACTCAGTCCTTTATCCTTGAGATCACACTCTTTGACCTCGTCCCAGGTCTTTTTTTGGTCTGCCTCTCGCAACCCCACCCCCAACATAACACTTCTCACTTTCTGTAGCCAATTGTCATTCCCCATCCTCATCACTTGCCCAAACCATCTCAATCTACCTCTCCTCATCACAACACCAATACACTCCACTCTCAATTTTCCTCCTAACTCTTCCATCATGAACCTAACCCCCAGGCCTCGCATTCAAGGTCGCACTGCACATCCACTGTTAGTTCAGCAAAATGGTTAATCTGGCAAAGATCTAGAAGCATAGGTGTCACAAAACTGGTGGTGTACCTGTATTGTATTAAATGACAAGAAGTTTAGATTCTGGCCTCGATTATGTACATTGCAAACAATCATAGACAAAAGAAAAGAAATAAAATCCTGTGATTACCACAAACGAATATTTTATCCTACCCAAAAACTTGGACGTGAATGGACAAACTCTTTATTGACCTAACGTAGTACCAGGTCAGCTACAAAACATAAACTTGGTCAAAAGATGCTTGAAATCTTTGAAATAAATAAATACACCGAAATAAGGCCCTCTAAACTCGATGAACAGAACTTGCATGGTCAAGTAAATACGCAAATTTTTCAAATTTATCAATGGTCTGATTAAGATGCTGGCAGAATCACCTTAAAAGTCAAAGATACTATCTTTTCCACAACATAATTTTGCATTACACTACTCACCTGGGTCACTCTCAAGTTCAAGCCAGCCATCTGCTAGGTTGTTGATATCCACTGGCATGGAAAATAACATCAAAGACTCCAAAATATACCCACAGGCACCACATCAACGCAACTCAGATGACCACTTTTGTTTACAACGCGGCGTGTCCGTGTCGAGATCGCTTCTACACCGGAGGGGGGGAAAGACTGGCTCACTATCCCTTTAATCTCTGCCTTTATTTAGTAGTAATGCTTACATAAATAAAATAATACTCTCCAGTACAATCATATAGCTTTATACATGGCAAATAATTATCCAGTCACTGACAAGATAAGGACATCAAAAGGTGTTATGCTCCGTGTTCAAAGGTCAACTCCTTGTCCTTTGAACACGAACGACAGATCTGTTCTTTTCGAGACGGTTTAGTGCATACAACTAGAGGAACAGGGCATAAAAACTCGGGTCAACCATTCTTACACGTATATTGCCTTAGACGCAACACAATAGTTAACACAATATTAACACAATACACTGTACAGGTAAAAGGCACAATAAGACAGGAGGACTCTGGTTTGGGCTTGAAATGCAGACTACCGAAGTTCCCCATCAAAAACAGAATACCGATGTGCCCGATGAAACTTACCTGGCCGAGACACCCACCCCAGAATGAGACAAACAAGGGCCAGAAATAGTCAGCGCGGGCTCGGTGCAAGACGGCCGCACCTGTGCCTTTCCCGCACGCCCCTCTCGCACTCAGGTAACTCACCACCGAGTTATCAGGCACGGCGGACTACGTCTCCGCCGGACCAGCTCTCGCCAGGATCGGGGTGGGGCTACTCAGCTAGTCCTAGACAGCGCCAAGGAGACGGCCACTAGCCGCTCTTTAGCTGCAACCCCACAATCACACCACAAGCCGCACACGGAGGGAGATGGCCACAAGCAGCTCCCGCTACAACCCTAAAAAAAAGAAGGGGATCAGGTGACAGCCACAAGCAGCACCCCCGGAGAAGCGACGGCCACAAGCTGCGCCTCCGTCAGGAGGGACCAAACACTGGTGACGGCCACAAGCTGCACCTCCACCAGGAGGGACCAAACACTGGTGACGGCCACAAGCCTAGCCGCGCCTGCAGGAGGGCAACGGCCACAAGCCGCGCCTGCAGGAGGGCAACGGCCACAAGCCACGCCTGCAGGAGGGCAACGGCCACAAGCCACGCCTGCAGGAGGGCAACGGCCACAAGCCGCCAGCCACAAGCCACGCCTGCAGGAGGGCAACGGCCACAAGCCACGCCTGCAGGAGGGCAACGGCCACAAACCACGCCTGCAGGAGGGCAACGGCCACAAGCCGCGCCTGCAGGAGGGCAACGGCCACAAGCCACGCCTGCAGGAGGGCAACGGGCAACGGCCACAAGCCACGCGTGGCCATGCACCTGTGAGCCCTCTGTAAAGTAGGACACCGGTAACGGCCACAAGCCACACCTTGGTGATGGCCACAAGCTGCACCTGCACCCCAGTGACAGGCTTGTGTAAAGTAGGACACCGGTAACGGCCACAAGCCACACCTTGGTGATGGCCACAAGCTGCACCTGCACCCCCGTGACAGCCACAAGCCGCACTCTGGGGTGTAGTCCTCTCGGGGCACGGCGCCTGGGTGATGACCACAAGCCGCACTACGCCCACAGGCAGCCAGGGGCACAAACCCTAAGTGATGGCCACAAGCCGCATGAGGGAGGAGACGGCCACAAGCCACTCCACCTTTTGTGTCCTAGGGGACTCAGCGACGGCCGCAAGCCACGCCGAGGAGGGAATGGCTATGTGACGCCCCTCGCCCACTACCCCAGTGCCTTCCCCACTTGAGGATTTCTCAGGCTTGCTAAAGTCTGCCCATGGCAGCTTGGGTATCTTTGCCCCTTCCCTAAATAGGGACACCCTCCCGGGAGAATAACAGCTGGAGGAGGCCTGGCAAGGCCCCCTGGTACCTGGGGTCCTAGCCATCCAGCCTGCCCCTCGGCAGTCCCAGCTCCTGACGAGCTCTTCACCATAGAAACACCACAGTTCACCCCTGATGGAGGCTCAGCAGAGGAGAGACCACAACCCCCGGACAAGCCAAGACGTTCCCAGGACCCCGAGCATGACCTCCCCTACCCCACCCAACGACCTTCTGCCTGTCAGAGTGCGCGCCGACAGGTGCACCTACTCCCTCTATTTGGGCCCAGCCCCTAGGCCCAACCCCCAGGCCCCTCAGGAAGGACACTCACGCCATGCCACCCTCAGACCACTCCCGGACGACCCAGTTATGGCCCGGCCTCCTGATGAAGGCCTCCAGATGTTCCAGCAGCAGCCAGCCTCCTGATGCAGTCCCCAGATGACCCAACAGCGGCCCGGCCTCCTGACGAAGGCCCCCCTGGATGCCCCGACAACTGACGGCCTCCTAACACAGGCCGCCATCCCTGGGCCCTCCACCACTGCCAGGCCTCACCCTACATCAAATCCAGCTACGTTCACCTGTCCCAGAGTCCTCCGGCCCTGTCCTATTTGTGTACATATTATTACTTTGTCAAGTGTGCCACTGTCTGTATTTGACTCAGTGTATGAATTAAGGTTATATATGTGTAAGGCTTGTTGCCCTGAGTTTTTGTGCCCTGTTTCCTCTAGTTGCTTTAAGATACCCAACCCGGTCTAGAAAAGAAGACCCCAGTCTAGGCTCCGTGTCTAAGGGACGAGAAGTCGTGCCTTACACATGCAGCATAACAGGGCTGTTGGGGGCTCAGGCTGCTCACAGGTGTTGTCCAGGTGTGGGATGGGTCCTGTCAGGTGTGCCCTCCCGCAGGAGGCACGGGACCACTACCAAGGGCTGGGTCATCCAGAGTGGGCTGCTGGGCAGCATGGAGGGAGGCCCTTCCCTAGTGGGGCCTCGGTGGGGAGGTCGGCCCTCGGGACTGAGGCCAAATAGAGTGAGCAGGCACGCTTGCCTGCACCTGCTCCTGGAGGAGGACTGCTTGCCAATGGGGCTGGGGAGGTCACGCCTTGGGGTCCTGGGGGTGCCCCTGGGTGACCGAGGGCTGCGGTCTCACTTGGGTCGAGTTGCCATCAGGGGTTGCCTGCGGCTTCCCTTCCTTCGGGAGTCCGACAGCGATGGATGTCATCAGGGCACTGGCAGCAGGGAACAGATCCGCAAACTCACCAAGGGGCCTCGCCAGATCTCCTCCAGCTGCAATTCCATCGGGAAACTGCCTCTGTGGGGAGAAAGAGAAGGGTGTCTTGCTCAGCATCTGGACGGATGAGGCAAGCAAGGGGCATTCTCCATGAGGGGTATCACAGGGGTGGCAAATGAGGGAGATACGGTGGCCGGTCCCTCCCCGGTGTGGACAGTGGCCAATGCCGGGGTTCCACTAACCCCTGCAACAGCAGGTGAAGGGCGTGCTGTGGCTGACCCTTCCCAAACACGGACAGTGGCCGTCGCCATGGTCCTGCTCCCTGTGGAGGTGGCAAAGGACAGACGGTGGCTGTCGCCATGGTTCTGCCCTTCTCTGGAGTCACAGCAGGAAGGCATACGTTGGCTGATCTCTCCCCAGTGCAGACGGTGGCCATCGTTGTGGTGCTGTTCTCAGTGGAGGCTGCAGGTGAAGGGCATACGGTGGCTGATCCTTCCCCGGCACGGACGGTGGCCGTCGCCGTGGTCCTGCAGGGGATAGTAGCAGAGAAGTGTGTGGTGACTGACTTCCCCGATGCGGATGGTGGCTGTCGTTGCAGTGCTACCTGGAACTGTATTGCTATAAGTCCCATCCTGATCCTGGCGAGTGCTGGTCCGGCTGGAGAATAGTCTGCCGGGGCTGTGTTCCTCTGTTTGGCTCCATTGAGGGGAAGAGGGGCCCAAGGTAATGGGGGACATAGGCCCGTCTAGAATGGAGCCTTTGCGTGCCCTATGTGCCTTCCTGTGGTCTGCCCCTTGGATGGGTGTTGCAACACCCTGTCTGTGGTTCCTCCATTGGGTGTGTATTGCACCGCCCTTCCGTGGTCTCCCGTTGGGATGGGTATTTCAAAAGGTATGCATCATCATCTGCCTATCTCTCCATCTGTTGTCATCTGTCTCTAGCCAGACACCTTAATCCCGTCAGAGGTAGCCACAAACAAATCACCTCCATGTCACCTTGTCCCCTGTCATTTTGATTCTCTCCCCACGACTTATACCCCCTTCTCTCGTATACCTCTCTACTCCATCCCTTCATCTTATCCTCAGCCTCCCCCTCCCTCCCCCACTCCACCTCACTCACATACACTCCCTTAGTCTCTCACCCTTTTAACCTCTCTGCATGGCCAAACCATCTCATCGTGTTTCTCCTTATGTTTTCTATCACATCCACACGACAAGGCTCCGTCACTCCTTCATTTGTCAATCTATCTCTCCATGTAACTCCACATGCACCTCTCAAATAACTGATTTCCACTGTCCTTTCAACAAGGTCCAAGATTCACTTCCATACGTTAGAACTGGGATCACAATACTGTCATGCAGGGACTGTTTTTTTACTTCCATACTAATTTCCCTGTTTCTTTTCACTGCTTTCAATGAACTAGCACCCATTCTTCCCAGCTGCACTCTTTCAAGCACTTCATCTTCCACTGTCCTTCCAACAAGGTCCAAGCTTCGCTTCCAGACATTAGAGTGGAGATTAAAATACTGTCATGCAGGAACTTTTATACTTCCATGCTAATTTCCCCTGTTTCTTATCACTGCATTCAGTGAAACAGCAACTATTCTTCCTTGCTGTACCTTTTCAAGCACTTCATCCTCCAAACTTTCATCCTGACTCATCACACTACCCAAGTACTTAAAATTACTAACCTTTTCCATTTCCCCTCTGTCCAGCCTCACTGTGCATTCAGTGACTTTCTTTCTTTCAAAGATCACAACGTTCTCTTCCTAAAATGCAACTTTAGGTTCCGTTTCTTACATACGTTCTCAAACTTTCACCAAACCATTAATTTCCCCCTTCGTCTTCATTTTACAAACAACAGAACAGTAAGTTTCCAATCGCTGCCTTCTCTCATTAGGACGCGCTCCAACATCCACTGCCCTACCTTGTATCTCTTTTATGACTCCATCTCTGCACAAATTGAACAACTATGGAGACATGAAACATCCCTGTTTCAATCCAACATTCAGAAAGAAAAAATCACTCAGTTCGCCATCCATAGGCACTGCAGTCTTAGCGCCATCACACTTGGTCTTCATGGCATCCAACAGCTGCCCATTTACTCTATATATATTTCATATTTTCGACATTCCTTGTCTATCCATTCTGCCACATGCTTTTCCCAAATCCATGAAGGCCGCATCCAGCTTCTTTTCCTTCTCTAGAAACTTTTCATTAAACACCTTAGGATTAATACCTGATCTACACAACCTCTTCCTTTCCTGAAGTCTCCCTGTTCTCCAACTAATTCCTTTGTTATTTGTCTAACTCTGCCAATAAGTATCCTGCTATATACTTTTCCTCTTACACTAAGAAGACAAATGAAAGAGAAAGCATGAAAGCAGGTTAACTATCAAGAGCACGCCCAGTGAATAGAACAGACAGTATTACCTTACAGGCCTAACCATCGGCATTTTTTTTTTTTTAAAGGAGAGGGGATATTTACATACATCTTCCAGAAAAGAGTCAGTTCGCTGATTATCAGGTTGAAACAGGGTGCAAAATCCAAGTCATGTGGTCCTCCTTACTTAATTCATCGTATGCTAGCCTATCAACTTCCATGCCTCATTTTCTTAACATACGCCTACATGTGGTGGCACCAATTGAAATGCCCACCCCGACAACACCCATTACCACCACTACAGCCAACTACCACCATTACCACCACCACCATCCAGCCAACTACCACCATCACCACCGCTAGCACAGCCAACTACCACCATTACTGCCACCAACAACTACTACCACAATTACCACCACCACCACCACTACCACCATTACCACCTGAAATGGCCACCCCAACGGGAGACCCAGGGAGGGATGTCGCAACGCCAACACCCACCCTAGGAGGAGACAACCGGGAGACATATATAGGGAGCGTAGAAGCCCAAGGCTAAACGGACTTACGTCCCTTACCACCTTGCGCCCCTCTCGCCCTCAACCAGTGTAATAACTGAAATGAAGCTGAATAAATTAATCACTGTTCTGGCCGAGATTCGAACTCAGGC
>JAGKTI010000467.1:19357-38289 GCA_018397915.1 Birgus latro
ACACGACGGCCGGAGCAGACGACACCAGCACCCCAAACCCCCCCCAGAACCACCGGGGGACCGCTGCTGACACAGAGCAGCTGGGAACAGGAACGGCGCACCTGTATCACTTCCCGGCGCCCCTCTTGCGCCCAGGTAGTGACCCAGAAAGGTAGCAGTCGCCAGCACCTAGTCTCTGGCCGGAATTCCACTCGCCAGGTAAGGGGTGGAGTTTACAACTCCACGCAACGCCATGGTATCGGCCACAGTCATACCGGGTACTGGGCAGAACCGGCCACAGTCCGTTCCCCAGTTGCATCCCCGCTACAGGGCCGCGGCACGGACGCGTGTCCGCCGGGCAGGACAGGCCATAAGTCGTCCGACTCCTGTAGGCGTTCCCCCCAGAGTGGCGCCGCAGTACTGACCATAAGCCGTACTGGGTACGAGGCAGGATCGGCCACAGTCCGTCCCTCTGCTACTAGTGCTCTCAGCTCCCCGGTATGGGCCATTAGCTGTACCAGAGCTACAACCTCCTGTGCCCCTCCGACGTCGGCCATAAGTCACATCGGGCCTGAGGTAGGGCAGGCCATTAGCCACACTGAAGCAGCTGTCCCCTGGGCCACCCAGACGTCGGCCATTAGTCACGTCAGGCCAGAGGCAGAGCAGGCCACTAGCCGCCTTGAAGCTGATGTTCCCTGCGCTACCACGACGTTGGCCATTAGTCATGTCGGGCCGGGTGTAAAGCAGGCCACAGTCCACTTCTCTCCTACAGGAGGACCTGCAGCCAGAGAGGACCCCTCCCCCGAGCCGTGGCAAGGCCTCACACGAGGTCTTGGTTCCCTGCAACTCCACCAGGGTGAACAGTGGCCGAAGCAGAGTCCCTGCAGACCCCGCAGCCAATGACGGGCCCTGTCTACTACTCCCCCGGCCCGAGGTTCCGACGCCGCCCTCTAGCCGTTGCCGTAGTCCAGCTGCCCCGGGTTCTAGTGCCCTGGGTCCTCAGTTGCCCCGGGAGTTGCCCCGAACACCAGGGCGCGACTTACCTGTTGGCGAGGCCTCCCTGAGTCTCTCCCAGACTCGACGACAGGCCCGACTTCTGGCTCTCTTCGGGCCAAGCCCCTAGCCCGACGACTACGTGTGGGACCCTGTCCAGGGGCGCGCCACTCTGCCTTTCCTCCGGACGGAGGAATCAACCTAGGGCCCACCAGTGGTAACGAAGTGAGTGGACTTTACATATGTGTGTGCTCTTTCGACCCAGATATTTGTGTGCACTAACTTATACCTTACGAGTGATCCCCTACAGTGTATTCTCGAGTTAAGTGACCAGGAACCCAGAGTATAAGACTGGACGAGCCTGATAGCTAAACGTGGCCTGACCTATATCCCGAGTAGAGTCCCGCGTCTCCCCCCGCCAGTGAACGAAATGTCTTTGTGACCAGCAGAACATTAATATTGTGTTGGTTGTGCCATTCCCTTGTTATTGACACTCTCCCTCCCCAGCCCACAGGCACGCGAGTGAAACACCTCAGTGACCAACCGAAGGAGTACATGTTATTTCCATCGTGCCTCCCCTTTGTGCATTAAATCTCCACCCACCCCCGTCTCCAGGCACGTTAGTCAGGGTATGCCAGAATATCGCAATCCCCCCTGCCAGTGATCACTACGGGCAACTCTACCTGAGATAGACTTCCGGCCAACAGGTGTCTGTGACACAGGTGTTAACGTAACTCATATACAGTGCCGTCCAGTGCTATACGGGTTTGGGAAATTATAGTAGATTCATTCCTGTGTCTTAAATTATGAATGTATTGTATGTGCTATAAGTGTTGGGTAAATAGTACCATATTTCTACCAGTCGGAATAGTGACAGATTCCATTTGTGTTAAAGTGTTAACCCATCCCCGACCAACCCAGTTTGTAATATGTTTGTGATGTACTATTGTCCTTGGGAAAATATCTGGAATACATGTGTGTAATACTTACTGCCTTGTTTTTGTGTCCAGTCCTACTTTTTAGAGTTACCTCCCGGTCTAGAATAGGGACCCGCTGTAGCCTGCGTATTTGAGGGCGAGAAACCGACCCACAAATACGTAGCATAACAATATATATCAGATCGGAAGTAAAAATGACTTAGTACGTAAATACGGAAATGCATTAATAAGAAAGTTACAGGACTTGCTAGGTTCCTAGCAGAAAGTGCTAAAATTGATATTACATAACTAGAAACAAGAATTTGATTTTGTTAATAGCTGCAACGGATAATAAAACTCATATTCACATTGAAATTAATGTTTTGGAAGGCATAAGAAACGGATTAAAAATGTCCAATGAGACATAGCAGGTATCTACTTCGTCTTGATTCAACTCGGTGCTGTGAAATGATAAACAGAAGACAAAGCCTAAGCCAAGTGTCCGAACGCCTCACTATCTCAATCACGGTATTTAAGTGAATCCGTAGGCACTGAACTGATCCGACGGCCTCGTGATTCATTGAATGTCAGGATGTCCTTGATCCGCCGTTACAATTTATGCATTGAGGTTGGAGGTGGGCATGTGGAATACTTATTGTAAATACGTATGCTGTCGTACATAATGTTGTATGTATTTGTGCAATTTAATCCTAATTCATAGGATATTTAGAAAAATAACTATGACTTCTGTAATACCTACTTTGCATCTGCTGTGTATGTTACATGTTAGTATGTACTGTTCTGTGGCGCACAGAAATTCGTTCCCCCAGCCAGCCGCAAAAACATGACTGAATCACCCAAAATTCGAACGGTGGGGGTAATAGCTCGCCATGTACCCTCTGTTGCATTGTCATTCGAACCACTGGTGATTCAGTCATTAGAGTGCTGGAGGGTGGCCGAGGGAATGAATTTGTGTGCACCATAGTACGTATTCATTTGTTTAATGACCGTGATTACAGTACTGTATGTGTAATTTTGTTTTTACTATTGTTACTGCATGTATTTAACGTAATAAAGTAGAATGTCTGTCTTTTAATAAATGTATGGGAATGGCTTTTATCGTTTTAATGAATACATGCAGAAATGGAAGAAAATGAACATCATTGCAATGCACTGTAGGATAAAACATGCCGCAGTATGAACCCACGAATACCAAAGCGAACCACTGAAACATGGATCCGTTTTATGTCAATGTACAAACGTAAGTACAATTCAACATTAGCAATACAAAATTCTTATTTTATGGATTAGCACTCGTACCTAAGCATTGCAGAAACAAGCTACAGAGATATGAAGAATGATTTAGTACGTTCCTCCCGTATGGGAAGCTTTAACAACCTCCCTCGATTGCATGAGAGATGCTAGGGGTGAGGATGGAGTAGGGGGGCGGGGGAGAGATTTGAAGTGTTCGTTCGTTCTCCACAGGCTTTGGGTGTGTAGGCTAAATTAATTTAACTTCAATAACCTGGTCCACATACATTTTTGAAAAAATGTCGTTTAAAATATTATCTTCAATTTCTTGTCAGAATGTAACACTTCAAATTTGTCGGTCTAGTTTTGAAACACCCATATATATACATACGTTATGCTGCGTGTTCAAGGGTCAACTCCTTGTCCCTTGATCACGAGTGACTGATCTGGTGTTCTTTTCTAGACCGGGTCTAGTGCATACAACTAGAGTAACAGGTCATAAAAACTAGGCTGAACCAGCCTTACACGTGTATTACCTTTAGCCCCACAACACTGAACAAGATACAATACAATATCACACAATACCAGTACACTATTCAGGTACAAGGCACAATTAGGACTAAAAGGACCCTGGGCTGGGCTGCTGAACCTTGGACTGCTCACAGGTGTCGGCCAGGTGTGGTGGAAGTCCCGTCAAGGGTGTCCTCTTTCAGGAGACCCGGGTCTACTGCCAGTGGCCGGATCGTCTAGGCTGGACCGCTGGGCAGCATGGAGGGGGGCCCTTTCCTGATGAGGCCTCGTCGTGGAGTTCAGCCCTCGGGGCTAGGGCCGAATAGGGCGAGCGGGCACGCTTGCTTGCGCCTGCTCCTGGAGGTGGGGTTCCGGGCGGTGAGGCTGGGGAAGTTGTGGTCCGGGGTCCTGGGGGCACCCCTAGGTGTCTGAGGGCTGTGGTCTGCCTCGGGTGGAGCCGCCGTCAGAGATGTCTTTCAGCGACCCTTCCTCTGGGAGTCCGACAGCAGGAGGCATCGTCGAGGCACCAGTGGGGTGTGGACTCCCAGGCTCGTCACGGGGCCTCACCAGAGCTCCTCCAGCTGCGACTCCTCCAGGGAACTGCCGCTGTGGGGAGAGAGAGAAGGTTGTCCCACTCGGCCACAGGAAGGGTGGTGGGCTGAGCCAGGGACGTCTGGGAAAGTCTAGAAGCAAAGGAAGAGGAGTGGACGGTGGCCTGCTCTCCCTTCCCCATGTGGATGGTGGCCGACATGGCAGTTCCTCTAACCCCAGGGACAACAGGCAAAGAGCAGACGGTGGCCTGCTCTTCCTTCCCGACACAGACGGTGGCCTGTGTCGCGGTTCTGCTCCCTGTGGAGGTAGTAGCTGAAGGAAGGAGAGTGGCCAATCCTTCCTTCCCAGCAAGGACAGTGGCCTTCACCGTTGTGCTGCCCTTCTCCGGGTATACGGCCAGAGAGCAGACAGCGGCCTGCTCTCCCTTCCCAACACAGATGGTGGCCTGTGTTGTGGTGCTGTCCCCAGGAGTGGCTGCAAGAGAAGAGTGGACGGTGGTCTGCACTCCCTTCGTGGTACGGACGGTGGTCTGTGTCACAGTTCTGCAGCGGGTTGCAGCTGAAGAGTGGACGGTGGCCTGCTCTCCCTTCCCAACAAGGACGGTGGCCTGTGTCGCGGTGCTATCTGGGGCTGTGTTATCAGCCCCACCCTGAACCTGGTGAGGGCTGGCCTGGCTGGAGAGTAGGTGGCCGAGACTGCTTTCTCGTAGGGATGTTGGTTGAGGGTGAGAGGGTTGCAAGGCAGTCTGGGACGTAAACCCATCTAGCCCTGGGCCTACGTGCACCCTATATGCCACCCGGTGGTCTCCTCCTAGGGTACGTGTTGCTTCATCCTCACCGTCGTCCCTCCATGGGGTGGGTGGCACGACACCCCTCCCTGGGTCTCCCGTGGGGGTGGGCATTTCAATATATAAATAAAAAATCGAGCTAGAGAGAGAGAGAGAGAGAGAGAGAGAGAATTATGATGAATAAAGAAGGATGGAATACCTCGAATGTGATGTATTCAGATGCATGTTACTTGCTGATAATTAACAAGAGGTTTGTAGATTGTTGCAGTCTTGATGATGTCTGTGAGTGTCAAGCTTTGAAAGTAAATGTTGAAAGCATTGTCATGATTGTTCAGAAAGATGTTGACTCCCAGTGTGATGTGATGGTAAATGGAGAGACTTAAACTGGGGTGGGAACTTACATATCCTGGGTGCAGTAAGGAAAAAGCAAGGTTGAAATACCCACCCTGACTGAAGACCATGGGAGGGGTGGCGCAACACTCATCCCATTAAGGAGCCATAGACAGGGTGTTGAAACACCCATCCCAGGAGGAGACCACAGGGGAGCACATAGGGTGCTCAGAGGCTCCGAGTTAGACGGGCCTAAGTCCCCTGCTACCTTGCGCCACTTCCCTTCAACAGAATCAACCTGAGGAGCGCAGCCCTGGCAGACTACTCTCCAGCCGGGCCAGCACTCGCCAGGATCGGGGTGGGACTTGTAATAACACTGCCCCAAAGAGCACCGTGATGTTGGCCACCATCCGTTTCGGGGAGAAGTTGGCCACAATACGCTTCTCAGCTACTATCCCCTGCAGGACCACGGTGATGGCCAACGTCCATGCCAGGGAAGGGTCAGCCACTGTACGGCCTTCACCTACAGCCTCCGCTGGGAACAGCACCGCGACGACGACCACCGTCCGCGTTGGGGAGAGGATGACTACCATACACCTCACAGCTGTGACCCCAGAGAAGAGCAGAACCGCGGCAACGGCCACCATCCACGCTGGGGAAGGATCAGACACCATCTGTCCTTCATCTGCCACCTCCACAAGGAGCAGGACTGCAGTGACGGCCACTGTCCACACCGGGGAGGAGTCAGCCACCGTACTTCCTTCACCTGTTATCCCAGTGGATAGAGGAACTGTGGCGATGGCCACTGTCCACACCAGGGAGGGACTGGCCACCATACGTCCCTCGTCCACTACCCATGTGACTTCCCCTATGGAGGACGTCCCTTGCTTGCCTCACCCATCCAAAGGCCGAGCGGGACACCCTTCTCTCTCTCCCCACAGATGCAGTTCCCAGACAGAATTGTAGCTGGAGGAGACCTGGCAAGGCCCAATAGTGAGTCTGGGGATCCGAGCCCAGCAGCCAGTTCCCCGACGATGCCCCCCTTGCTGTCGGACTCCCAGAGGAAGGATGCCACAGGAAGCACCTGATGACGACTCAGCCCGAGAGAGACCGCAGCCCTCGGACGCCCAAGGGCGTCCCCGGGACCCTGGGGCGCGACTTCCCCTGCCCCATCGGCCGGCGGTCCTCCTCCAGAAGTGGGTGCAGACAAGCATGCCTGCTCGCTCTATTCAGCCACAGGTCATGAGGGACGAATTCCCCACCAAAGCCCCACCAAGGGAAGGGCCTCTCTCTACACCTCCCAGCAGCCCACTCTGGCAGTGGTCTCATGCCTCCTGCGAGAAGGTACACCTGACGAGACCTCTCTCACACCTGGCCTGGCCAACACCTGTGAGCAGCCCAAGTCTTCAGTAGCCCAAACCAGAGTCATTCTGTCTTGATTGTGCCTTTACTCTGTATAGTGTACTGTGTAAATTAATATTATGTTCGGTATTGTGTTGAACTTAAGGTAATATACGTGTAAGGTTGGTTGACTCGAGTTTTTGTGCCCTGTTCCTCTAGTTGTACGCACTAGACCCGGTCTAGAAAAGAACCCCAAATCAGTCACTAGTGATTAAAGGACAAGGAGATGGACTCTGAACATGTAGCATAACACTGGTGGCTAGTGGTGGTTCCTGATCCGGTCAGCAGCAATGAGGAACATAAGGGGAAAGTTTAGCGAAATGGCGGCAAAACCACACGTGCAGTTGCCAATGTTCGACCTTGAACAATATGATATTACCACATACCTATCCATGATTAACCCACTCCTAGACATAGGATTCGACAATGACAGGCAGAAAATAGCAGTGACCCTGCCTCACCTGGGCAAAGCAGTGTCAAGTATTGCGCCCAAGATTGTCCCGAAGCTGACATGGGCGAATTTCACCCATATCCTAGGGAAAATTCGCAGCTTTATCATAGCTAGACATCCTCACCTACGACGGCAACCTGGACAACACACTCATCCAGGCCAGGCGACTCATCACTGCCGCTCTCCCCTGAGACCGACGCAGCCACCCAGGAACAACACATATTTAACACACTGTTGAGGATCCTCCCCAGCATCATCAGAGAACACTTCACCATATATGACTGAAATACAGGAGTTAGGGGTAAGGGCTGCAGATGACACCGACACCGCTGCAGACGACACTGACACCTCAAGCCCCCAAAGGACTACCGGGGGTCCGCCGCCTTCACTGAGCGGCTCGGAGCAAGAACGGCTCACCTGTATCCCTCCCCGACGTTCCTCTTGCTCCCAGCCGACGTCCCGGGAAGGTAACAGTCAACGGCGCCTAGTCTCTGGCAGAAATTCCACTCACCAGGTAAGGGGTGGAGTTGTCTTAACAACTCCACGCAAAGCCGCAGTATTGGCCATTGTCCATACCGGGAAAAGGGCAGAACCGGCCACAGTCCATTCCCCAGTTGCCAACCCGCTGCAGAGCTGTGATACAGCCCGTAAGTCGTATCGGTCGGGTGGGACAGGCCTCAAGCCGTCCATGACCTGCATTCGATTCCCCCAGAGTAGCGCCTCAGCACCGGCCACTAGTCATGCTGGGTACGAGGCACGACAGGCCAGCGTCCATCCCTCTGCTACTTTCTCCCGCAGCCCTATGGTACCAGCCACTAGTTGTACCGTCGCTGCTGTCTCCTGTAGGACCACGACATTGGCATCTAGCCATGTCGGGCATGAGGCAGAGCAGGCCATAGTCTGCTCCTCCCCTACAGGAGATTCTCCTTCCCCTCACAGAGACAGGGTAGAGCAAGCTGTGACTCGCATTTTCCCTGGGGTCGGATGGGACAGAGGAACTGCCATGCAGGCCACTAGTTGCATGGGGGAGGCAGAGTTGGCCACAGTCCGCTCCTCACCCTCTGCTCCTAGGATAGCTCCTAACGGGGAAGTCCCTTGCCTAGCCCATCCTGTTTCCTGTGGCCGGGCGAGACACACTCCCTCCCCTACAGGAGGTGAGACTGGGGCAGATCCTTTCCCGGAACTGTGGCAAGGCCTTACCCTAGGCCTTGGTTCCCTTCAACCCCGCCTACGTGAGCAGCAGCAGCAGCAGCAGCAGCCAAAGCAGAGTTCTGGTAAGCAAAGCAGCCAGCGCCAGGTCCTGTCGTTGACTCCCCCAGCCCAAGGTTCCCATGAGGCGGCCCTGACGGCAACGGCGCCCTCCAGCCATTGCCACAGTCCAGCCACCCCGGGTTCCAGTACCCTTGGTTCCCAGACACCCTGGGGCCTGCCCAGGACTCCAGGGCGTGACCTACCTGTCGGTGGGGCCTCACCGGGCACTACCCGGAACCGGCGCCAGGCCCGCCTGTTGGCTTTCTTCGACCCCATCCCCTAGCTCCGCACCTCTGTGTAGGGCCACTTGAAGGACGAGCCTCTTCTCACCCTCCAGTTGGAGGGACCATCACTCACCCCATAAGTGATAGAAAAGAATGACTCTAACAGTGTGCGCCTTTTAGACCAGCAAATAGATTCGGCCGTACATGTAACGCGAGTGATTCCTCTCAGTGTATTATCTCAGTGAAAGTGACCAGAAAACCCCAGTGTATAAGACTGGATGAGCCGTCTAGTGATCTCGGTCCAGGCGTATTACGAATGGAGCACAGTGCGCCCTAGTTGTGCAATGTCACTTTTCCCTCCCCTAGTGAATTAACCTACACGGTGCTCAAACAGGAAAACTATATTACAGTGATCGTGCTGCCCCTTGTCTGTCACTCCTCTCCCTCTCCAGTGTAAAGGCATGCCAATGCTCAGTGACTCTATCGCCATAGTGTTCCACTAGAAACTATCCTCTCACAGAACTTATTGCGCCGCCCCTTGGTTATACCCCCCCCCACAGCGTCAAGGCACATTGACCACTGTGTATCTATTTACCTGCGAGTGTTTCCCCAAATATAGAAATATCTCAGTCCCCCCCCTCAGTGTGTGACAATGTGGCACGGCTCCATTCGTGATAGACCGCCAACCAGATCTGTATCTATCATGTATAATGTAGTTTAACCAGTGTACCAGTGCCGTCCAGTGCTATATGATTGTGGTGAATTCTAATAAGAGTATTTTCTGTGTCCGAGATACCAGTGTAATAGAAGTGCCCTAATTACTGGGTTTATACTACCATACTTTCCCTAAGCCAGTAGAGAGACAGATTGTGATTTAGTAAAACCTTGTGGTAACCCATCTCCAGCCAACCCAGAATCTATTGTACTTAGTGTTGTCTTATTTGTCTCTGAGAAGATATTTACAATACATATGTGTAAAAGTTTACTGCCTTGTTTTTGTGCCCAGTCCTCTCCTTAGAAATGCTGACCCGGTCTTGAAAAAGAACCCGCTGTAAGTCTGCGTGTTTGAAGGGACGAGAAGTCGGCCCTCAGAGACACGGCAGGTAAACACATCACCTCTCGCATACGTATCTAAGGGGTGAGTAGTCGACCCACAAATACGTAGCATAACAATGACCCAACGGTAGACCTCGACAAAGATATCCAGATAGTCAGACGCCTCCTGGCCGCCCACTCCACCCCACATCACATCAGCGCTGTCAGTAAATTCCCCACCCAAAGGACGATGTCACACCACAAACCACGGACGCCCCCCAACCAATGCAAGCCCTTCAGCGACGCCCACAATACCCAGAGCACACCCCACCAAAAGACGCCCCATCCCCAAGGAAAATACCAATTTTACTTCCATCAGTCCACGGGAATTTTCTGCCTGCAGCCACAGATGTCCTATCCACGACATCCGCGAGTAGCTAAAGGCTGCCCTCCTCAGGTCAACCACCCAAGGGCGCCAAAAAGTCTCCTCACTCGACAAAGAGGGCATCGCAGACGACGCCTCTTCCGCCGACTGCACCGACCCCAGAGCCACCTCACAAAAATACCGGCTCCCAGTCTACAAGATGAGATTGAATGGGTGAAAGTGAGGCTATTGGTCAACACGGGAGTGACCAGGTCCTGCCTTTACAGCCACCTCTACTCCTGCCACAAATCGGCCTTTGGCCTGCTTCTCCTCACCTCAGCTCACCTCGTAGATGCAGGAGATGGCCCCCTACCAATACGTGGGGAAACCCGGCCCCTGCTCGCCGATGCCCACCAGCAAGCCTCCACCCAACATAAATTCATAATTTTTGGCTCAACCTGCTGTGCCTATGATGGCTACTTGGGGCTGGACCTCCTGCAGAAATTACACACCAGAACTATCATGTTAACTTTGAGATTCGAGAGTCTGGACGAAATAAATACAAAATTCAGCTGCAGTGTGGACCTGTGACAACCAACGGGGGGGGGGGGAGTACAGGGGATGTTTAGCTGAGGTGGTACTGTAGATATGTTCACTTTCTAGAATTATTTCACTTACCGGTATATTATTTCGCCCTCTTGGGTTGGTAGACATGAGAAATTTCATTAAGTCGCTTTCCTAGGATATTTACCGATATTAGCCATCTTACACCTTACTTTTTGAAATACAGGAGTTAGGGGTAAGGGCTGCACACGACCCGGACGCCGGTGCAAACGACACCAACACCCCCAGCCCCCCAAGGACTACCGGGGGCCCGCCGCTGACACTGAGCGGCTCGGGACAGGAACGGCACACCTATATCCCTCCCCAACGCCCGTCTTACTCCCAGCTGACGGCCCGGGAAGGTAGTAGTCGCCGGCGCCTAGTCTCCAGCCAAAATAACACTCGCCAGGTAAGGGGTGGGTTTGCACTTGCAACTCCAGGCAACGCCGCAGTATTAGCCACCGTCATACTGGGAAAGGGGCAGAACTGGCCACAGTCCGTTCCCCAGTTGCATTCCCGCTGCAGGGCCGCGACACCGGCCACAAGCCGTGTCGGTCGGGTCGGACCGGCCACCAGTCATCCACTACCTGCAGTTGATCCCTGCAAAGTAGCACCGCAGCACCAGCCATTGGCTGTGCTGGGTATGAGGCAGGACCGGCCATCGTCCGTCCCTCTGCTACGTGTTCTCTGCTCCACGGTACAGGCCCCTAGCCGTACCAGAGCTACAGTCCCCTGTAGGACCACGACGTTGGCCTCTAGCCACATTGAGCCAGAGGCCAGGCTGGCAGAGGCAGCGCAGGCCATAGTCCGCTCCTCTCCTACAGGAGACTCTCACTCCCCTTACGGAGACAGGATAGAGCAAGCTGTGTCTTGCGCTAGCCCTGAGTTCCAACGGGGCAGAGGAACCGCCATGCCGGCCACTAACCGTACGGGGGAGGCAGAGTTGGCCACAGTCCACTCCCCACCCTCTGTTCCCAGTATAGCTCCCGATGGGGAAGTCCCTTGCCTGGCCCACCCTGTTTCCTGTGGCCGGGCGGGATGCACCCCCTCCCCTGCAGAGGGAGTGATTGGGGAGGACCCTTTCCCGGAACTTTGGCGAGGCCTTACCCGAGGCCTTGGTTCCCTTCAGCCCAGCCAGTGTGAGCAGCAGCAGCCAAGGCAAAGTTCAACGGGTGTAGCAGCCGGCGTCGGGCCCTGTCGATCACTCCCCCAGCCCGAGGTTCCCGTGAGGCGGCCCTGACGGCGAGGCCACCCTCCAGCCATTGCTGCAGTCCAGCCACCCCGGATTCCAGTACCCTAGGTTCTCAAACACCCCTGGAGCCACCCCGGACACCAGAGTGTGACTTACCTGCTGGTGGGACCTCTCCGGGCCCACCCCAGAGCCAGCGTCAGGCCCATCTGTTGGCTCTCTATGGACCAAGCCCTTAGCCCCGCACCTCCGTGTGGGGCCCTGTGAAGGGCGAGTCTCTTTGCCCACCCTCCTGACAGAGGGTTCAACCCTCAGCCCATCAGCAATAGTAAAAACGGACGCTAACAGTGTGGGCCTCTTAGACCCAGATATATGTATACAGCCGTATGTGTAACGTGAGTGATTCCTTACAGTGTGTTCTCGTGATTAAGTGACCAGAAAAGCCCAGAGTATAAGAGATTGGATGAGCCCTCTAGTGATCTTGGTCTATGGTATATTACGAACGGAGCCCAGTGCGCCCCCAATTGTGTAATGTCACTCACCCCCCCATTGAATGAAACGACAGTGACCAAACAGAAAAACTATATTATATCGATCGTGCCGTCCCCTTGAATATTAATTCTCTCCTTCCCCAGTGTAAAGGCACGCTAGTGTTCGTGAAATTAAATTACCCACACAGTGTGCTTTGGAAACGATATCTACAAAGTGATCGTGCCGCCCCTTGTTTATTAAGTCTCCCCCTCCCCAGTGTACAGGAACGTTAGTCAGTGTGTGTCTATCCATCTCCGAGTGGTTCTTTAAATAACTCATTCCCCCCCCTCTTAGTGCATGACAGCGTGCCCGACTCCCTTCGTGATAGACAGCCAACCAGATTTGTATCTATTGACATAGTGTTAACGTAATTTAACTCGTGCATCAGTGCCGTCCAGTGCTATACTATAGTGGGAAATTGTAACATGTATTTCTGTGTCCAAGATATAAGTGTTATAGAAGTGCCTTAAATACTGGGTGTATTCTACCATACTTTCCCTAAGCCGGTATACAGTACAGACAGATTGTAATTCAGTAAAACCTTGTGCTAACCCATCTACGGCCAACCTAGAATCTATTGTCTCTAGTGTTGTAATATTTGTCTCTGGGAAGATATTTGTAATACAGGTGTGTAACAGTTCACTGCCTTGTTTTTGTGCCCAGTCCTTTCCTCAGAAATGCTGACACGGTCTTGAAAAGGAACCCGCTGTGTCTGCGTAACCCGTGTGGCGAATCTCATCATCATCATCATCGTCTGCGTATTTGATGGGACGAGCAGTCGCCCCTCAGAAACGTGACAGGTAATAAGTTCACCTTTCGTCTACGTGTATAAGGGACAAGTAGTCGACCCTCAAATACGTGGCATAACACTTTTCTTGTATGTTATGAATAGGCTATCTCTTTACTGTTTGCATTAGTACTACAAAGTACGATTATTAAGGTGTAATGGGCAAAGCAGGTTGTAGGGCTCGGACTATGGGTAATACCACGGGGCCTTGCCAGACTTCCTCCAGAGAAGGGACTCTGGATGGAGTGAGGGTGAGGGATCCTGCTCTGCCACAGGTGGAGGTGGGCGAGCAAGGGAAATCCTTGAAGGGGGAAGGCACAGGGGTAGGGGGCAAGGGGCAGCACATAGCTGTTCCCTCCTCGGCATGGCAGGTGGCTGTTGCCAAGTCCCCTAGAGCAACGGGCACTGAGCGGCAAGTGGGCGTCCCTGGGTTCTCATGCTCCTGATGGACTGCGGGCGGAATGCGGCTGGTGGCCGTCACATGCCTGCCAGTACGGCTAGTGGCCATTACCGAGTTGTCTTGCCCAATTGAGACTACACCCCTAATGCGGCTGGTGGCCATCACCAATGTCTCTCTTCCCTGCGGGATGGTAGGCACACTGTGGCTAGTGGCCGCCACCTGCCTATGGGTGCTGCTTGTGGCCGTCACCCGATTCCCGGCCCTCATGGGGACTGCAGGAGTAATGTGGCTGGCGGCAGTCTCCCGCCGGGTATGGCTGGCGGCCATTACTCAGTCCTGCTGAGGGAGAGAAGTAGCTGCAAAGCGGCAGATGGCCGTCTCGTTCCTGCTGCAGCAAGGGGCCTTCAACAAGGTGCTGTCTGGGGCTACCAGATTAGCCTCACCTTGAACCTGCGGAGCACTGGCCAGGTCACACACACCACAAAGTCAGCAGAAGACAGGGCGTGTGTCCTGGGCATTCCCCAGGCCCTGTCTTCCCCCTTACTATTGTTTTAATCAGCCAACACCCCACTGACCGGGCTAATGTATGGTCCGGCCTGCACTATAGATGCAGAAATCTTTGAATGAACGAACGAACTGGCCAGGCTGGAGTGTAGTCTGGTGTTACTGCACACTCCGGTTGGTGTCGGTTGCGGGCGAGAGGGGCGTAAGGTGGGAGGGGAAGTAATCCTCTGTAGCCCGGGTGCACGCGCTCTAACTAAAAGCTTCCCTGTTGTTCCCTCCCCCTGGGGTGGGGGTTGCACCTTCGTCATACTCTTGTGTACGGGAAACTAACCTGGTGTGCATTTTACTTATCGATTATCACCACTACAGTAGCAAGCAATGGCACAGACAATTTCCAGATATTAACCCCTTCCTAGTTTATTCTTGATACTGTGGATAATTTTCAGTTTTTAAGACAGAGACGATAGGCTGGCGCTCGCTCCAGAATGTGACGTCATGGTGCCTCCCTATTATCTAACCTTGTTTGTACGCGTCAGTTTGTTGACGGTCGATCACCAGAGAGGAAGTGGTAGATGTGCGCTCTTAGCACTCCAGCCAATTTTACATCGTCCTTTGATTTATTGGATCCTTCTGCCAACCTCTACTCCTCTGGAACAGATACATCCAGGTGAGCGTTTGTTTTTAGTAAACTGTCTGCATCATAATTGTGTTTGTTACTGTACGGTTGTACCTAGTGGTTAGTCACTCGCACAGCTTTGCATTCTCTTCTCTACGTTTTCTTGCTGTTTATCTGCCTGTAAATCTATCTATCCACCAGATAATTGCAACTAACTATCGATCTATGTATCTCCATATCTATGAGCGTCTCCACCAGTCCACCAGCTTACTTCTTCAGTGTCTGCAAGTGATATGTTGGCAGGTGGCGCTGTTACTTTTCCTGATAATTGTGACTAATTTTGATCATAGAAGCAGCCTTGGGTTGGATTAGATCACGATTAAAAAACAGTATTTTATGCTTCAGTCAACATTGTTTTGAATAGCAGCAATGTTAGTGATCCTGTCAGTTGCCATGCCAGAAGTGGCGTTCATGCTTCAAAAAATAATTAAGTTATTTGCCCATGTTGGGTCACCAGCTGTGTCAGTTTCGACATCGTTCTGATTAAATAATGTGAATACGGTAAGCTGAGAGTATGTTAACGTCAGCTTTAATCTACTTCACTTTATATTTGATATTCTCTAGGAGTGCATATTAAAATGTTCTGCACTACCGAGTGATGAAGTTTTTAATATATGAAAAAAAAAAATGGAACCTGAGATCCTAAGTACATGTGACAAGCACTCTAGCGTTGTATTTGTAGTTCCTCTTACCGAGCTAAATATGCTCACTGGTGGCACGTTCACATTACCATGGTGTGGCCAAGTTCTAGATTCGACAAAAGGAGTGATTGACATCTGACTTGGATATTAAATAATCTATCCTTTCTTATATTAGCACCCTGGCAGTCTATACTGATGACATAAATACTGAAACACACACACACACACACACACACATCTTAATCAGACACACACACACACACACACACACACACAAGAATGAAAAACTGTGAGTACATTCTTCTCATAGCACCACAAGATGAGCACCGTGTTTAGTAGAGTAAATATGGAAGGAGTTAAGAAATGGGATAAAGGTAGAAAGGAGGATGATGACTTCTACCAGGAACTGGTGGAAATGGAGACGTTTATCTATCTATCTATTGCCAGACGCCTCAATTCCGCACTGGGTTACCACAAACAAATCGCCTCCATGTCGCTCCGTCCCCTGCCATTGCACTACCCCGCTCCCAACTCACACACCCCTCTCTCATGTATCTCTCCACTCCATCCCTCCATCTCATCCTCGGCCTCCCCCTCCCTCTTGCCCCCTCCACCTCACTCACATACACTCTCCTCGTCAGTCTTTCACTCTCCATCCTCTCCACATGCCCAAACCACCTTAACGTGTTTCTCCTAACGCTTCCCATCAGGTCTACAACCACACCACAACGCTCCTTCACCTCATTTGTTAGTCTGTCTCTCCATGCGACTCCACATGCTCTTCTCAAATAACTCATTTCCACTGCTCTCACTCTTGACTTCTTTCCTTCCAACAAGGTCCAAGCTTCACTTCCATATGTTAGAGTTGGTATCACAATACTGTCATGTAACAACTTTTTCACTTCCATGCTCACCCTGCTTCTTATCACTGCTTTCAACGAACCAGCAACCCTCCTTCCCTGCTGCACCCTTTCAAGCACTTCACCCTCCAGACTTCCATCCTTACTCATCACACTACCCAAGTAATTAAATGCACTCACATTCCCCATATCCTCCCCATCCAATCTCACTGTACATTCACTGGCTTCACTTCTCTCGAAGACCATCACTTTACTCTTCCCTACATTCACCTTTAGATTCCGTTTCTTACACACTCTCCCAAACTCATCTACCAAGCCTTGCAGCTCCCCTTCGTCTTCGCTCAACAACACAGTATCATCTGCAAACAACAGTACAGGGAGTTTCCAAACACTGCCCTCTCTCACTAGGGCCGCTCCAACATCCACTGCCCGACCTTGTATCTCTTATAACCCCATCCATGTACAGATTGAACAACCATGGAGACATGACACATCCTTGTTTCAATCCAACCTTCAAATGGAAAGATTCACTCAGTTCACCATCCACACGCACTGCAGCCTTAGCACCGTCATACATACTCTTCACTGCCTTCAACAACTTCCCATCCACTCCATATATTCTTAATTCCTTCCACAATCCTTGTCTATCCACCCTGTCATATGCTTTCTCCAGATCCATGAAGGCTGCATACAACTTCTTTCCCTTCTCTAGAAACCTTTCCACTAAGGATCTAAGAATGAATATCTGGTCTACACAACCTATTCCCTTCCTAAAACCTCCCTGTTCTTCTCCAACTAATTCCTCTGTTATTTCCCTAACTCTGTCAATAAATATCCTACCATATACTTTTCCTATTACACTGCGAAGGCAAATGCCCCTATGATTACCACACACTGCTTTTTCCCCTTTTCCTTTGTACAGAGGAATAATTATACCTGACTTCCAATCCTCCGGGACTCTACCCTCCTCCCACGCCAATCTGCACATCTTCCACATCCATTCTGTTACTATCTCTCCCCCATGCTTCAGCATTTCACCACACACTTCATCAATTCCTGGGGCTTTCCCCATTTTAACTTTCTTCATTGGTAGAATGAATGCACAGATTAGAGAAGGCATTTCAGAGTGAAATGGATGAAATTAAAAAGCAGTTGCACATGCAGAAGGAGGAAAATAAAAAAAATAGTAAAGCAAGTAACAGGAAAGGCACAACAATAAATGAGATTTTAGTTGGGATTGGTACACTCAGAAGGAAGTTAGTGAAATGGGAAGCACAGTTGTCAACCATGAAAGTATTATGGAAGAGTTCAGAAATGATGCAGACAATTAGGCAGGCTAGCACTCAGATCACAGCAGTGATATTGAGGAGTAGATAACCCGGATGAATGAAGCGATGCAAAGCTACAAAAATGATGTGGAAACCACGTATGCTGAAATGGTGAAAGTAAAGAAAGACTTAGAAGCAAAAATCGAAGAAAAGAGCATTAAAAAGGAAGCAAGAAAATAATCCAAAACAATCCAAAACTGGTCAAAGATTCAGCAGACATCAGCAAATCTATAGTTATCACTAGTATTGAGGAGGAGGAAATAAAAAGTAAGATTTCGAGAGACAAAAAGGAGATGGCAAATGTAACGAACATATTGAAGGAAGTATCAGAGGAAATCTGTAGTAAAGACATAGAGGAACACAAAAGGCAAGGGAGATACGAGAGAAATAAATCAAGGCCGCTGAAAGTAACCTTCCAGAGTGTAAACACTGGAGGAAATACTGAAAAATGCAAACTTATGGAAAAAAAGGATTTCAAAAATGTATGGTTAAACAGATGTCTAACACAAGAGAAACTGGGTTTACTAAAAGAGAAGAGAGAGGAGCCAAAAACAAAGAACGAGGGAAAATCAGAGGAAGAGAAAAACACATTCTTTTTTTTTTTTTTTACAAAGTAATTGGATTGCAAGTACGAAAGTGGTACATAAACAGGAGGGAATAAAAAGGAGGAAGGTAGTAGACCCGTCATGACAAGTATGTAAACAGATGATTAAGTTTATGTACTCAAATGTAGATGGAATGGTATCTAAATTAATAGAGATGATTGATTATATTAAAGAAAAGGAACCACATATTGTCTGTCTAACTGAAACAAAATTTACCTCAGGGATATCAAACGATACCCTAAACCTAGAGGAATATAATATATGGAGAAGAGATAGGAGTTTTAATAAAGGGGGAGGAATTATGATATTTAACAAAGAAAAATCTGCAAGTCAGAGAAACAGAACTAGATATACCCTCACAGGTAGAACTGATCGCAGTAGAGTTTAGTACGTCTGAAAGGAAAATAACTGTGGCAAATCTATACATGCAACCCAGATTGAACATTTGGAAAAAAGATGAATATGAAGACCTAGGGCTTTAGCCATTTTGGCGCCCCAGGCGAGGTTAGGATTTGGCGCCCCCCCCCCCCAACACCACCAGAGGTCCATGGTCCACCCCATTGCCCAACCATTGCTGCCTCATCATCTTATCATCCTTATGACTCCTTTATTCTACAGTAATGAGTGGATAAGCTTCAGACACCACAATGGTACGTTCATTTTTTTTTTATTAAAGAAAAAAGATAATATATTTTTCCATGTAAAAAGTTGTAGTACAGTTTTAACCCAATTAACGAGGTTAGTGAGTCTTTTTTTTTTTTTT